>JAKCPI010011913.1:0-268902 GCA_023213315.1 Euborellia annulipes | reverse complement strand
GCGATCATGTCAAGATTTTGATGGATATACATGTTTTTTACATTAAAATCAAAATATTCCGTGATTATTACTTTGCATTTGCCTTTTAGGGCTTGTAGAAGAAATTAAGTTTAAGCTGGCCTAGATATTTTTAATCAATTAAAAACGCCCAATTTTACGCCCGCCCACCTACGAAATGGAGAAGACTTCATTGAACAAGCAAGAAAGTAAATTTAGTAATATTTATCCTTTGGGAGAGAATTTTGCCAAGGAATATATATAATATTGACAATCTCTCTCAAAAAAATTCATATATGCACTGAAGATGGCATCTGTAAAGGGGCCGAAATATTTGCAATAAATTGAAGTGGTGAGGGAGAAAAAGGAATCTATTTTTTTCTCCTTATCGTGAATAAGACAATCAACGATTCCCAGCTGTAATATACTTATCAATATAGGCTTTAGATTTGCGACCGAAACGTCGACGACTAACAATTAAATAAAAGAAAGTCTTTTATTTAATTCCTTCGCTGCTACTTCTCCTATATTCAATTTGTTATTAAATAAATAAATTAAATAGTGTGAAGTGAAGCTCCTTAAATCATGGTTTACCTTTTGTGGATGGAGACAATGAGTTATCTAAGTATTTTTTCCATTCCCTTTAATCCGGCCTTTATCTTTCCCCTCATTAAGCATCAGTCTTTTGCGACGAGCTATTTTTCTCGCTCACATCTCAAATTAAAACCCGTATTAAATAAAAAAATGAGAAATGAAGCTCCTTTTATTTATTCCCCATGTCTCTTATCCGGACGGGCTATGATAATCAAATTTCTAGGGTCTTGTAATTGAAGAATTAATAAGGCGTTCTATCAAACCACCCACGTTCAGATCCTCGTATAGAAAAATTTTTTATATATAAATAAATATTTTATAATTTATAAATTTAATATTAAAATAAAAATAATGATAAATAAAAGAAAGATTATCTCATAAACTTAGATGAATGAATATTATAATCACATAATCACGTGGTCTTTAAGTGTTTGATTTATTAATTACTTCGGCTGTTGGAAATATAAAAAATTTTTGTTTTACACAAATTTATAACAAATAATTAAATCGACTTTGAATACAGCCGATATGATAATAGTAGGACGAATAAAATATAAGTATGTTAGGATAAAAAAAAAAAAGAAAAAATAAATTTTGTACTAATATCTCATTAAAAAATTCATTAAGCATTTCGCTCTTCGTTTAATATTCAAGCTAAAAGATTGCCTTATCAAATGATCACACAGGTCAAATAAGGAATTACAAATAGATAAAATTTTCAAAACATCATTTTGATAATATTGATAAAGCTTTCTCAAGTTCAATAGCCTTAAACTAACTAGTATTACTTAAGAGTTTATATATAAAATAAAATAATAGAGCTATTATCTAATCAGCCAAAAACAAAACCAGGGCAAATTTATAAATTTACATTATTTTATGGAGCCAAATATAGAAATAGTTTTTTTTTTTTGCATTAAAATAAATTATAAGTTAACTGTTGTCAGATTATATTTTAAGAATTGTTTTCAATAATTTTTTTTTTTTTTTGGTATTAACTAAGGTAGTCAAAAAAATTAGGTACTGCTCAATTAAGAAGAGCTGCAAAGTTTTGCAAAGTCGTTTCCTATTTTTTTTTTTTTTTTTTTATTATTATACTAAAATTAAATCACAAACAATTATATTAATAGAGCTATATGTTAATTTTTATTAAACTAAACAATTTAGAAAGAAAAAAATATTTTATCGATTTGATTTCATTCTTTTATCATCTCCTGCTTTTGTTTAGAACGTAAATAATTATTTAAATTGTTTCTAAATTGGAATCCCTTTTCATTGTAAAGAAATAAAAAAAAGAGTTTGCTAAAAATATAAGCTTGCAGTCCTTGATTTGACCTGGTCACAGTTGAAAAATTCTCTTTCTTTCGAATTCGAGCAGAATGTTGTAGAGTAGAGGAGAAAGAGAGAGAGAGAGAGAGAGAGAGAAGACAAGGCCTTCCTTATGGACCTCATTGCTAGTGCTCCAATTGATGGTGGCACTGAATTTTCTACAAGCAGGAAGTGACGCATTCACTGCAGCAGTGACTCCCAACTACTCAAATGCTTGCAGTTGGCAAACGCCCTTGGCCCTCACCGTACATCTAAGCTTCTCAGAATGGGGACATTTCATTAAAAGAGCCTTGTAATCGAGTTCTTTCTCAGCTCTTCCCCCCTTCATAATCATACCTTAATCATGTAATACTTTTTATAATTAAATGAAAATATCATTAAAGAAGCCATCCATATAAGCTAAGTCAAATCTTCACTTAATAAAAATAATCTTTAAAGGGATAAATTTTAAAATACGACATAAGTCTCAAAACTGGGGGGGGGGGGGGGACTTAGTGTAAAACTCGTAAGTTTATTTGTTGATTAAAAGAAAAATGTTTAAATTCTATTCTTATATTAATAGAATACAGTAGAACCTCGCTTAATGAGCACCTCTCATAACGAGTAATTCGCATAACGAGAAAAATAAATTGTAAAAGAATGACTCGCTTAACGAGCGACTTTTCGCAAAACGAGTACAAAAAACACGAACTCGTAAAAAAAAGTCTGTCCAATTAGTTTATAATATGACTTTTATATTTAATATTTGCTCATTAATTTATATGAGTAAAATGGTTTCGCATAACGAGTGTTTCGCTTTACGAGTTTGATTATGGAACGAATTAAACTCGTTAAGTGAGGTTCCTGTACTAGCAAATATATTATTTATTTTTAAATAATAATATTAAAACCAATTTATTAATAATAGACCTACGATAATCATGAGCACATAATCGTGGGCTTAACTAAGGGGTCCCGAGGGCCCCGCCCAAAGAAAAATTGAGGCAATATGAGGCCTTCCCCCCGAAGGGTGGCTGGTCCCATGGTCGGGGGGGAGCCAAATTCCCTAGTTACGCCCATTTACATAATAACAAATTTATAATTGGTGTTGATGGTCCATATAGTTTGAAAGTTATCGTGTTTCAGAGTATTAAATTCGGGAATAAAGTACTATGAATACTAAGTCTGAATAACTCGTCAAAATCAATCTCTTTGTATAGTGGCTAATCTCTTTTATAATTATCAAATTTATAGCCCTTTTATGTTCTTCAATTTTATCTATAAATATAGGGATAAAAAATCTGATGTGACTGATCGCACCAGATTTTTTGTGTCGACATATATTTAGTTTCCGACAGTAAGTTACGGTGTACATTCGAATTTCAAGATGTAAAATTTCTAAGTATAGGAAAATATTTATATTTTGTTACCATGGCACCATATCTCCTATCTTTCCTATGAAGTACAAGATTAAAGTGGTCTTCAGAAGATTTCAATGGCAAAATGAGAATATGCACTTTAAAGAGCATCCAAAAAATAATTGATTTTTGAATATTAATCAAAATCGTTGGAGCGAATTTTGAGAAAATCGAAAAAAACTGAAAAAGTGCATCAGTAAAGTACTAGTACTCTTTGGCCGAAAAGCTTCGTGTCACATTTCAGGGGGGTGTCTGACTTAACTATAAAATTTCAACTTCCTAGCTTTTTTCGTTCTTGAGATATTTTGTCCAGAAATGATTTTCTTGATTTGCTTTTTTATTCCACCTTTGAAAAGATTACATACGTATATTAATCTTAATAATTTGTTAAAATTGAACGTCATTTTTTATTTCTTAGAAAAAAATCTCTATTTTCCTGTATAAACTTTGCCAACTCTTCTGGGATCTTAAACATTGATTCATTAATGTTGCGCAATTATTCCTATAAATTATGTTATTCAACAATCACATAAAAAATATTTAAAAAAAATTTATACCTGTTCTAGTTTATTTTGATTAATTCAATTAATGTTACAGACAAAATTATCAACTTTGATATTTTACTGATAATTGTAGAGTCAACTCAGAATTTATGACTGAATAACGAATTCTTTGTATTATAATTTATTTTAACTTGATATACATGTATATGAGCTAGAAATGTTGTGAACTTCATAAACAAAATTTTATGATATATTCACTAAGTGAATACAGATAAACCTGACAAGACGCCATCTGACCATTCTGGAATTGTGAATAACCCTGAATCCTGGGAACGTGCTTTGATTTATTTAGTATTATGAGTAGTACATAAGTTGTCTATGGTCTTTGCTCTTCCATTCAACCCTGACCTGAATATTCCCTCTAACATTGTTTGGTTTCATCTGCAGTGGCAGCAAGTAATCCTCCTCCCCACTTGCCTTTGTCAGATTCAATTAACATAGCGAAATATAATTTGGCGATACTAAGAGTAAATGTGATGTGTGCTTTTGACTGGTTCAATATTGCAATAGCAGGACTAAGTTCTCTAGTAGTCGACTTTTCCCTCTGGGCCCAATGATTCATCCTTTTGAGAGACCCTCTTCTTCTATCTCTCTCTCCACGTCTCTTCAGCTCTTCGAAATCTCCTTCCCCTTTTTCCTTGCCATCCTCTCTCTATCTCGCTCTGTCTGTACAAGTAGTTTTATTTTTACCAAGGCTCAAATCGAATGAATTCTCTTTTCTCTCTAGTCTGCTTTACCAACATTTTATTGCCTCTTTTAAAAAAGACGACAACATGACATTATTTAATGTTAATACTTTTTTTGACAGATTTTTTACAAAGAATTTACGAAAAAATATAAAAATTTTCCAATTTGTTGATTGGAGTTGAAAGTTTAATTAGTAAATGTTCAAACTTTTAAAGATTTAAGGGGGTTCAGGAGGTAGATGTTACGCATGTTTTTCCCGATAAGAGGGCGTTGTGTGTCTTAAAAAGTAAGCCAAAAAAAACACCTATTACGAAAATTTGCCAAGAGATGTCAAAATGGTAGCTAATAATATTTAATGCATTTGGTTGATTTTCATTCATCTTTTAACATTGAATACTTTATAAATGTTGTTATATATTATGTATCTTTTATAAAATCATATAAATATAGGCCAGATATAGGCTAATAAGCGATCGGCTGTTAGACTAGCCTGCCATCTTTTGCATGAGTGCTGAACTATTTGACACATAATTTTTAAATATATCTTCTAAGCTTATTTTAAAATTTTCTTAATTAATATGAGATTAAAAATAACAATAAATTCATTTTTAAATTTAGAAAAAATTTGAGATATTTGGGACAGATGGTTTGCTGTATTAGCTTGATAACAAAAAAATTAATTTCCTTAATTTTTTAATAAGTTAAAAAAAGTGCATTGAAAAATTCCTTATAATAGTCTAGTTTTCTTTTAAAGTACGTTTAGACGCCGCTCCTACACCCTCATAAGAGATTTGTCTTCTCTAAACTCTGTATTTATAAAAACTAAATAAAATATTAATTCAAAATATTTAGAATGTAGATTTGAAAAAGAAGAGTAGTTTGACCAAGTCAAAAATGAATATGGGCCTTAGGATTATCATATTAAAATAAAGTATCAAAATAAGGTGCGATCAAGAAAGCAGGTTGAGCCGGCCGCTGCACAGCCTGATGCCTGAATTCGAACCATCTACGTTGTAGACATTCGACGTTTTTCAAAATTTTTACCATTTTCTGATCTTGAGAAAAAGAATATCAGATTAAAGAAATTTCAGTAGTTTATAAAAGTTTTTTTCACAAGTTTAGTAATCTACCTACTTCTTGGCGCGTCTCTAAATATTCATGTTTTTCCTCTCCTAATTAAAAAAGTTTTTAAAGTTGAGATCACCGGCTCAGTGCTAGAAATGTCTGGCGCCCCAAGTCTGTTAAATTCAGCCCTGATTAGAAAATTCATTCAATTAATGAACATAGGGCTTAAATTATAACAAAGAAAAATTGAGGAAATATTTTTCAAAAAATTATTTAAAAAACATTTTCCTTTATAGTCATCTAAAGAGGAAAATAGTGAGAAAATCCATTTTCAAAAAAAAAAAAATTCAAAATAAGCACTTTGCGATTATATAAAATTTTTTTTTAACACAATTATAATAAATATTGGATTAAAAAAAAAGATTGCGTCAACATGTAACATGTTAATGAAATTCAAAATTTTCCTCTCTTCTTGGGGATAAACACTTCAAAAGGCGTTTCAAACTTCAAAATGCATTTATTGAAAAAAAAAATGTATTCCTTATAAATTAGCATAAAAGAAGAAATCGGTATGTTTATTTTTTTTCTTAAGATAAACGGAAATGTAGAGATTTTTTTTTAATGTTTGGCGATTGTAAGTTGGTTATCTAAAATGTGTTGATAAAATAATTTTACTAATTTTCATTAATAGAAAAAAGTGATTTTTTTAATTCTTATTATCCTAGAAATTTCCCACCTTTTTGGAATATCTAGTAGGTAAGTCTATTCTATATATTTTTGGTATTAATTCAATTTATGAAAATAAATCATTCAGGAAGCGAATTTTTTATTCCTTTCCTCTTAAAGTAAATAAAAAGCATTCTCACTCACTTGTTCTCCGAGTATCAGAAATTTGATATTCAAAAGGATATTAAATATTTTTATCGCTCTCTGATATTTATCTAGATCTCTCGAATAGTGGAAAGTCAAAGATATTAACCCAAAGAATATGTTGATGTGTTAAAAGTAATTCTATTCTAACATAATTTTATAAGTATTATTTAATTTTTTGCTTTTATCAGCGCAAAAAAAGTGACGATGGCAGAATAGAATTTATGCCATAACGTCTCATTATCAGTTGATAAAATTTATATCAAGATTTGTAATTTTATTTCTGTCTGGCCCCTCGTTTTATATCTTTCTGAGGATTGCAGACAGATTGTAGGAATAATTTTCAAAAGTTCTCTTTTTACAAATAAGGGATAAATATTTTTTTTTTAACATACGAATAACCACAACCTGTCAGTTCTGACACTAATGAAGAAAAAAAAAATTTATTTTCACCATCCTTGACTTTTCTAATTCAACTTGTTCCGCTCTCGGCAAACCTTGTTGGAGATTCAACAAACAAATTTTATTTTCTTATTTAGATTTTCGCACTAGTTATGATTAATAAAAAATATTTGTTCTCTTGGTTTAGCCGTAGATGAGAATAAAAATTACAACACTTTGGCACTCATTGTGTGATCCCCCTCAGGAGCAATCCAGCTTAAGATAATAATTAGTGAATGAATCGTAATTTTTACGAATGTAGATTTATCTTGTAGGGCTATCTTGTAATTTTTTCAAATAAGCCATAGTTCAACCCAAAGAACAAGTCTTGTAATAAACAATATTTTAAAAGGAATTGTTAAATTGATAAAAAATTAAAATTTAATAAAATTGGATTAAGCTCTTTAGGATAAAAGTGATAGAGGATTAATTATCCTAGAGGATGAAACAAATAAATTTATAAGTTCAGTTCAAATCCACCTTGAGGCATTTGTTTAACCCTTTAAATGGGATCTTTTATTGGGAAAGAAAGTCGAATAGGCAAATTTTTGATGAATGAATTGGTTCCTTTGTGCATAACATCGTGCATATATAAGGGGGTCCAGACACATTTATTTAAGGGTTAATATTAATTACCCTAGTTTGAAAAGTTTTTTTTCTATTAATAATTTCAATGCCCTCGAACTTTGTGCAGTTGGTAGATCTTCTATACCAAGGGTCGCGGGTTCGGACCCCAGGCAGTCCAATGATTTTATTTAAGCCATTTGGATACCAAATGGTAGATTTAGCTTTATTCAAGTTACCAATAGTTAGTAATTTGTTGTCTTCAAACAACGTCCTCTGGACTGTGTGAGAGCAAGTCAATATATTGCCCCCCTTTCCTTTTTTTATAACTCATAAATTTGAAGATTATTATTTGTATTTTTTAAATAATATACTCAAGAACACTCAAGAAAATCGACTTTGAAGACTATCAAGATTTCCGAGTTCTATAAGTTTGAATGGGGAGTTGAATAATTTTGTGAAACAGTGCCTGGTAGCCGAGAGGAGCGCAACAGTCTAGTAAACAAGGAGCGCTAGTTCGATGCTTGTTCGGGACTTTTTTTTTAATTTCAATTTTCTATCCGTATATCCAGTATCTCTCATATTAACATTTATAAAATTGAAATTAAATTAACAAATTTTTTTTTCAATATAAATTAACATCTTTTATTTTTAATTAACACTCTCTACTACAGTTTTCACCGCCGTGTTGTTTTATCGACTAAAGTCTTATATGGCCTAAATTGCCGAAAAGACTGTGCGCATGTGTGTGTGAGTGGAAAAAAGTGTAGTGTTAAAAAAAAAAGATATATGAAAATACATGAAACGATTCGTCTTATTGAACAATAAGATGTTTTTAATTTGTATACCAAATTTCAATTTATTATAAATATTCGTATTTTCAGTGGGTAAGGAGTAGTAATTAAAAATAAAAGATGTTAATTTCAATATGTTAGTTAATATGAGAGATACTGTATATACTGGTACGTATAGAGAATTGAAATAAAAAAAGTCCCGAACAAGCATCGAATTAGCGACTCCTTGTTTACTAGACTGTTGCGCTTACTCTCTCGGCTACCAGGCACTGTTTACATATAAACAAAATTATTCAAACTTATAGAACTCGGAAATCTTGATAGTCTTCAAAGTTTTTCTTGAGTGTTCTTGAGTAGTGCATCGTACTGCTTTAGGAAATTGATGTCCAGATACTAATCTTCAAATCCTATGAATTTGAAAAAATCGGGACCCACCACCCGTGGGGACCCTTGTAAGATAAAGATATTTGCGAGATGAGATTTGTTCAAATGGACATATCGTGTTCCCTAGACTTCTTCCTTTTGAGTTTTATCTTAGGTCGCCAGCCCAATTGACCAAATTAATTTTTCAAAAATTTACGAAAAGTAAAAGTACTAAAATTAAATAAATGTAAAATTCACAATAATTTTTTGATGATTTTTTTTCTCCAGCTCACGTTGTTGTTAAAGATTGATTTTGCCTTGAGTTGCAAGTATATGCATGTCTCATCTCTTGTGATAAGGGGTTAAGGGTTCACAACCAGTTTTAAATGATGAAAATTTTTCTAAATTATATTGGTTACCAATTAATTTAGTCCTAGCTTTAAAATGGCAAAAAGGACCTTAAAAAATATCTTGCCAATTTTGTTTCCTATTTTTTAACAAAAAATTACCAGGGATTAGTTGACAAGTTGTAGGAAATAAATATTTCCATATGCGGTAGTCTGGGCATCATCGATGATGATTGGGGAGGAAATGTGATGATGGCCTGGTTTCCGCGGTGAAAGAGAAAGAGATAGAGGGAAAGGGAGTATCAGGGCGCAACATGGCTGCAGCGCTGGTGGTAGTAGTGATATTGGTGGTGATAGTAATGTTGGTGTTGGTGGCGGCGACGGCGGCCTTCCTTGCCCTCACTCTCTCCCTTTTGGTTGGCAATCGATAAGCGCCGCCCCTTCGCCGGCGCTGCCGTCGCCGCACTCGCCGCCGCCGCCGGGTTCAGCAGCCGCGTTCAAGGACAAGGCCAGCGCACAGCGCGCACTCGGCTCGCAGCGCGCGCCGGGGCTCGCACCACTCAGTCCGTCACTGGCCGTGTCGCCCTGCCTGTCGTCTCGTGTACAGCATCATCATCAACAACACTATCACTATCACTATTATTAAAAAAGACGAGTGTCTCAACTCTATTTTAACCCTCATTGTGTGTGTCTCTGTGTCTGTGTGCTCCATGTGCTCATGACTCTCCCAATGGTGCTATTATAGATTAAAACCTAAAGGACAATATGTCAGTTACGAAAGTGACCACGTCAAAAGAGTTCAATTTTCCGCCGCCCCCGCCACCCCCCGTGGTGTCATCGACATCGGCTACCATGCGTCCACCGCCGCCACCACCGCCGCCTAAGCAGCGCAGCATCGCTGATGTCAAGGGTTGTAATTCCGAAGAGCCGAGCAGCTCCATTCCCGATCTCGGTGAGTCTTGACCTACTACCATTGACCTTCACCGATTCTCCTGGATTTTGTTTATTGTCCAATGCGCATGTGACAGAACAAAAGTAAGAGTGTTTCTCTCTTCAACTTGGAGCATCTTGAAGGACACCCTGCAGCCAACATCATTAACATCTCTTACTTTCACTATCTTCTAGTGTTTTCCCTTTCGTTCTATTATCCTTCCCCCATGCACGTTCCCTTTCACGTAATATCCTTTCTCTTGCCCCTGAGTCATCCCAACACGACATCCCCATTGCAAATTCGAAACAACCCCTATGCTTTTTGCTTTATATATAGATATTCTCTCTCGTCATTCCATCGCTATCCTCCCCTAGTCTGGTCTCGTTTGCGCCCCCTTTTCATTTTAACAGGGGTGGATGAAACCACTCACGCACTATTACTAACACACGTTCTCATAGATGGATCAAAATAATGATGATGCTTTTACCCACCTGCATACATAATTCCAATCTCCTTTTGATAGTAAATAGGAAGAGATTAGGATGAAAGCAACCTTGAGAATGGCAGCAAAGCTCTCAAGGGCTTCACATAGCCTTGCTTCTTTTTATTCTCTCTATCAATTTGGCCCAGATTGAAATTTTTCGATAAAACAATGAATCATTTATTAATTGAGGATTTTTGATGAAGGCCATATCTCAATTAATAATCTTTATCAGATGATAATAAAAATATTATGAAATTAAAAATTTTACCAAATTTATTAAACTTCCTTGAGAAAGAATTATATATAATATGATATCAACGGTTGAACTCGCAGCATCTGTGCTCTCTGGACCAGGGGGAGGCATCCCTTACATTTAAATTCACCCCTTCTCCTAGACTGGATTTGAATATAGTGAATGTACATTTTCACACACTCTATCAGTTGGTGGCTAACGGTTGATTGATAACAAACTATTTCTTTTTTTCGGCATTGAAATAACCTTAAAGTTCTAAAATTAAGCACCAAGGTTCGGCCCGATTAAGATTCACCCAATTACCAACATTGCGCGCGCACTCAAGGTCCACGATCCAATGGCAACATCCTTTTGCATTTCTTAAAAATAAGATTGAAAAAAAAAATGTACACATACATAGCTTTTCGATTTGTATAAAACCCGTTTGAGTCTTTTATCTGGTTATTTCGGCACTATAAAAGTGAATCAAGATAAATATTTTCATCCCTCATTTGTGAGGAGTTGCCTTGGAATTTAAAATATTTAGAAACTCATTTATTTGGATCATGACATCATTTAATTAGATAGGAAAAAAGTCGCAGCAACCTTGCCAAATAAACACACCACTCTAAGTTCAAGGTTAAGATTAGAGAAAATAATTAGCGATCTTTTCGGAGGATGTTGAGCCGAGGAAGCCACACCCTGTCTCTGTGGTGGCGTTGCCCCGCGCAAACGCCTGAAATAAACCCCCTTCCGGTGCTGAAATAGACTTCGGCGCCCGTCAACCCTTGCATTGAAAGCCACCCCTGCGTCTGGCGCAACCCCCGCATGCTAATACTTCCAAAGACGAGGGCTGTTTTATGCCTAGGGCCTCTTATACACATCCAATTATTTTTCATCTAAATTAAAAAAAAAAAAAAAAAAATTGGAGATTTCATGACTTTAGATAAATAAAGAAAATATCATTCGTGTACACAGAAATTAGAAAATAATAAAAAATCAAGAAATGGTGCCAAATTCTTTTATCCCGGTATGGTACATGCTACAGACAAAAAGCAAACTCCTTGATAAAGAGGAGGAGGAAGAGAAGAAGAAAACCTCGGGTAATTGGTCAACATCCAAGTGCTCACTCACCCTTATTGAGAGATCCAAATTATTTTAAAAAAAGCCGAGGATTACATAGGCGTAGCCACGGGGTTTTGGGGTCCCCCCCATAGGACCCGAGTCATGACTAAAATAATACAAATTATATAGGGTAAGAGAAAGTAAAATATAATAATTTACTCTAGCTAAAAAAAAAAAACAAAATGATTTATAAAAACCCTAAAATATTCTTAAATTTTTCAAATGTTTGAAAAAATTTTCTTGAACCCCCCCCAGCAAAAATTTCTGGCTATGGAAGATTACATGTGTGCTCAAATTATTTATTATCCATACATTTATTGCCTATTGCAATAGACTGAAATTAAAAAATTGTTTTATTCGTATCACGAAAGGGAAGAATAATTTCATCAACAATATTTTGTTGAATAATAATGGGCCTGATGCTTCCATTTCCCCTTCTCCCCTGAAAGTTTAAAGATAGTGACAAATTTCAATATTGATAACCTCAAAATTCAAGGAAAATGGGGTTTAGATTCCAGGCAGTCGGATGCATATTTATTTAAATCAAATGGAAATCAGTTGTTTTAAATCACAGATATCGTTAAAAATTTATCCTCAAGTTAGAATTTAAAGGCTATAGGTAGGGCCTCAGGTGTCCAAAATACTTAAAAAAATATATAGCAGTGGCGTCATTTCAACCTTTTCTTGGGGGGGGGGGGGGGCAAACTTTTTTTTCTTAAAATTTATTTACAAATAGGTAGTCAAAAGATATTTAATTTAATTAATTGTTTAATTTTAATATAAAATATAAAAAAGATCAGAGCCCTTGGGGGGGGGGGGGGACAAATGCCCTCCTTTGTCCCCCAAATGACGCCCTAATATATCAAATACGCTTAAAAGACTGTTGTTTTAATCAATTAGGAAGGAACAATTTTTAACAAATGTCCAATACTCTTCCCCCCCCCTCCGGTGAAATATAAATAATAATATTATTTTATGAGAAGTGGTCCATTCATTATATCCACCTATTCATAATTTTTACTTTTCTCATATTCTTATGAATATCTTGAATTTTTTTATTTCATTTAAGGCTTTTTCGGCATCGAAGTCCATTTAGACCCAGTCCCTATTTATTTCAATTGATTGGTAGCCGCCTGGGGCGGGATGCAAATCCACGACCCTTGGTACAAAAGGCTAGTACGCTAACATCTACACCAAGGCCCGAGGGCAATATCTTGAATTAATATGTTCATTTGTAGAATAATTTGTTTTTAAATATTTTATATATTGAAAATTTAATTTATAATTAATGAAATTCTTAATAGAGTATAATATAATGTATTAATATTATAATATTAGAGAATTTAATATTCACTTTATTTAACATAAAATATTGATTTAAATCTCCATATTATTAAATGAATGGAAATTTATTACTACCAATCTAACTACTGTATTTGATTATTTGTTTACATTACTAAGCTTTTTAACATATTTATTTAAATATTTGCATTCTCTATATTAAATGTCAATTTAATTTGTAAATATTAGATGTTTAAAAATTTCGATATCCCGATTTGAAACTCAATTATATTTTTTATAATTAATGCGATCATCCGTAATGAATATGCTTTCATTGGGGTTTTTTTTTACGTTGTTGAAATCATGTTTAAATGTATCGTTATTAAAAGCAAAATAATAATGCTTTTTCATTCTTCTTCTTCTATCTTCACCCGCGGTGCGGGGTCGGCGAAATGGGATTTTTGCGACCGGAAAAAATAGAACAGGCCGGCCGGTCGCGCGACCTGACGCCTGTTGAAAATATATAAAAGGAAGGGACAGACATATAAAGAACAGGACTGCCAGTCCCAGCTCGGGTAGCTCGTGGTCGCCATCCACGTGCCCACAAGATGTGGGTCCCTGAGCAGAATAATGTTTTTCATTATCACTTTTAAAATCAAGATTGTTTTAAAATACGAAAAAAAAATCTTGATAATTTAGCTCTATCATTGTTAAGATTATTTCAATTATTTATTCCCCGCTCCTCCCATGGCCGAGAGGTTAGAGATATTGACAACTTTAATATTGATATTCTAAAAGCCAAGAGCAGTGTATTTGGTGATCCCAAGCAGTCAGATGAATTTATATAAATCATTTGGATATTAAATTCAATATTATTAAGTTTTTTAACCAATCTGAATAAAAAACAAAAAAAATATGGGGGCTGTAAGATAGTGACTTAGATTCCAAGGGGGCCTCGACTTTAAAAAGTTTAAGAAGCACTGATCTAAGGGCCAGTGGTCGCTTCAAATCAAATTTACTTATAAAAGTTTGCGTGCTACCTGATTTAAGAACTATGGACGGTTATCGTATAAAATAATAATTATACATGTATATTGTAAATAGACTTAAATGAAGAAAAAAATTATTCTATGAAAAATTGTTTGGGCTTATTGTAAAATTAGCCTCCAAGTTAGGCAACCCACTCGCCACCTTGTTAAAGAATTTCTCGTCTAATTGGTCCAGACCTCTTCTAGAGCGAGTGATGCATGTGCAATTGTTAAATCTGAACTAATAAGCTTGCGTGTTCTACTCTGGAGCAATTAATCAAAAAAATCCTTTATTAATTTAAACAAGATACTGTTTGTAATAGAGGCTTTTTCAAATAGCTTCTTCTTCATGAGGCTTTAGATGGAATTTATTCTTTCCTCGATTACTTTTTCTTTTCATTCACCTAAAAATAAATTTTTTCCTTTTTAGCAATAACTATCAAAAAGATGCTTCCGTTTTGAAATGACTTTCTTGTTTTTCTCAAAACAAACCCCCTCGGGTTAATTAAATAGCGCTGATAAAAAATTACTTTAATAAACATAAATCATTTAACTTACCATTTCTATTAAATCTATTTATTTACATTCTCTTTTTTTTAGCGTTACAAATTAAGTAGCTAATTATTATTTTTTTTTAATTTTATTATAATTTCATACATTATTATAAAAAATAAAGATTAATAAAAAAAGAAAAACTTGAAGAATGATGAATTCTAATCAAGTTCATAAGTTATCTAGTTACTTTTGACAAATTTCTAACTTTAAATAAAATGTTATCGTAATTGTTATTTCATAATATAAAATATTTTAATGGAATTTTAGAATTAATACAGTACTATTAAAATATCAAGTTCAAAAAAGTATTATATCTTAAAAGTGAACCTGATTGTGGATTGTTTATATATTTATAGAATTTTTTCTTTATTAATTTCATACTCCCAAAACTTAGAAGTAAAATTATTAATTGTATTTTTCAGTTGTTCTAGAATAATTTACGAACTTCTAACCTGGCCTTATCTCTATTTGGGGTCGGCATTTTAAATATAGATAGATGTTCTAACACTTGAAGAATGGAACTTTTTAAGGGAGAGGAAGAAATCCCAGCCTTAGCTCGGGTAGGATTTATGGTCGCTGTCCAAGTCCTGACAAGAAGTGATGTACTAATTATTAAATAAAAAAAAAAAGATTCAAGTAACTTTAAAATTTTTTTCTAAAAGCTTGTAAAATCTAAAAAGATAACTAAAAATAAAGTACATACTTTTTATTATTTATAGAGTAAAATCCCGAAAATTCGTATGGTTCCAGGGCGGAAGGTTTGGTTCGAATTATCGTGTGGGAGTACAAAATTAAAAAAATTTTCTCTGGAGGCCGGCAAATTTGTACGAATTAGCAGGAAATAAGAATAATCGGGATACGAAATATTCCACTATATTATAAATTTGACTATCTCGGGGATGGGTATCTCACTATATATACGTATTTATTATTATAATATTTTTTTTATTAAAAACTTGTTTTAAACAAACTTATTTTTTAATTTTTTTTTTCTTTATTTTCCGGCCTTTACCTTTTAAACAAACTTAAACAACAAAGAATCAAATTAAAGACCAGGTAAGAAAAATATACATAATTTTTTTTTTTTTTTTTTTTCTTAGATATTAGGAAAATTTTAATAAAAAGATTTAATATTAAAAAAACATAAAACAAAGATTTCCATGTCTTTTAATTTTTTAATAAATATTTTTTTTTTTTATTTTCTAATAAAAGAAAACATTCTATGAAAATGTATTATTCATCTTTTTTTCCCCTTTTTTTTTCCAAAACTTTTGTTTATGCAATATATTCTCTTTTGTTTCATACTAAAGTTTTTAAAGCACTAGCTCGAAAATCGTTTCCTGCTTTGATTGCTTCTCGTAGTGGGAAGAATCTTTCGTCGGACAAAAAGGTGTGTACATTTAAATAAACAAAAAAAAAAAAAAAAATAACAAATTGTATTCAAAGGGAGAAAGTATTTTTTTTTTTTTATGAAATGTTTTAACAAAAGAAAGTCATGCCGAATTCAAGGGCGGACCCAGTTTTTCGGGGGGGGGGGGGTCACACAACACACAAGTTTCTCTTTCGATAATTTTTTAAAGTTGCATTCTTTACTTGTTTACCAGAATATAGCGGGTATACAAATCAAATTTTTAAGTATTCATTTTTAAAATTTTATATTCAAAATAAAATTTAATTTCCAAGAAAAATATTTTTCTCAAATCTCGGGGAGAGAAGGGTAATTTGGGGGGGGGGGGTAAATTACCCCACAATAAGTAAGGGAGGCCCTTACTTATTGTGTATTTCTTTAACATGTCATCTTCACTTTCTTCAGAGAATGGAATTGAAGATGTTTTTTTTTCTTTTGGTCAGTTTTTCAAGACCACCCTGAAACGTCACTTAAATGTATATCTATTGGGGGTCCAGGGATTTTTATTTAAGCCATTTGGATACCAAATGGCTTAAATAAAATCTTTTCCAAAGAAGAATGCAGCCAAATTTATTTCATTTTATTTTAATAAAAATTCTTAATCACTTGCTGACGTTTCGGTTCGGGTTTGAACCATCATCGGAGCTACAAACATGGATAAATGGACAAATGGAAAATAATACAAAAGATGTTTTGTTATACAAATTATTTGTCCATTTGTCCATTTATCCATGTTTCTAGCTCCGATGATGGTTCAAACCCGAACCGAAACGTCAGCAAGTGATTAAGTATTAAAATCAAATGAAATAAATTTGGCTGCACTCTTCTTTAGAAATTATTCCTTATCATCTTGAACATAATACTACAGCTATAACAAATATTCAATTACTTAAATAAAATCATCGGACTGCCTGGGATCCGAAACCGCGACCCTTGGTATAGAAGGCCAGCACGCTAGCCACTAGACCAAGCCCAAGGGCAATTTTATATCTTGAATTATAATACATGTATATTGGTGGAAACTAAATATATGTCGACACAAAACATCTCGTGTGACAAGCACATTACACACCACTTTTTTCTTACGAAGAGTAAGAGAAAGTTGTGTGCTGTGCGACCAGCATACCAGATTTTTTTTTATAAAGTGGTCATTTATTTCCTAAAACAGTTAATTTAATTTTTCCATCTCTAGAATTTTAACATTTTATATTTTCACAAAAAGTTTTTTTTTTTTTTTTTTTTTTTAAATCCACATAATAACATGTTTATAAATTTAGAAATTAAATAACCATCCAAAATAAACTTTTGGTTTTTTTGATGGTTTGGCCGAGAGAGAAAGAGAGAGTAAAGCCAGGTGAATTCTAACTTCTGGTTACCGTGTTTTTGTGAGTTCACCTTGACGAATAGCAACAGGATGGCTCTGGGATCTCGAGGACGGGGTCTTTGTCTGGATGCACGCGAATGCAGAGTTCATGGCCAAACTAGAGACACAGCGTCTCTATCAGCTAGGCTAGAAACAAAGTGTGTCTAGCTCTAGCCTAGCCCTCTCCTAGCATGCTGGGATACCTAGCCTCCTAGCCCTGTTGCGTTGTTGCGCTTCTCTCGCTGTTCATCGACTTTGCAGAGGTCAAGGCCCCAAAGGGCCAGTGACCTCCCCCACCATTGCCACCTGCCAACCCCCACCACGGCCCACATCTTTTGCAGATCAATCTGACATTCCTCCCCCCACCCATTCGCCCCTCCCACGACGCCTCTTCGCCATGGTTTTTTTTTCATCTTCATCACTAGCAACTTCCACCATGCTATTATTCTTCGTCTTCCTTTCTAAGTTCTTCTTTTTCAAATTTAAAATAATCCAAGCCTTTTAAAAAGTCAAATTAGACGTTGTCTAGGCGAAATCGAATGAATTAAAATAATTAAATATTAATTTTCAAGAGTTTTTGCAGTCATTCAAATATTTATTTATTTATTTATTTTTGTACAGAACTTTAAATATAATAGATTTAAACAATTCGAAATTTCATATTGGTTTTTCCGTGTTACTACTCATCTATTACTGTTACAGCAAGGGCCGTAACTAGCTTTTCTGGGGCCCTGGCCTAGACAATAGTTTTAACCACTAGTATAGCCAGAAAAACAAATTTCTAAAGATTTTTTTAGAAATGTATGTTTCCATTGATTTCTACCACCGATTTTCCCTTCCATCTACAGAACTACGTATTTTTTAAATACAATTAAATAACTATTTTTTACTTCCTTTGCTCCCTAACCGTTTTAAATAATTTAATTCAGTATAATGCGAATTTTTTTGGCCTTTCTCGGGCTCCCTTGCCATCTGGGTCCTGGGCACGTGCCCCTATTGCCCTGCCTAGTTACGGCCCTGGTTACAGCCTTCTATTATTTGTTTATTAAATTACTTTTTTCTGGCATTTGAGGCCATTTAGACCTCGTCTTTATTTGTTTTAATTCATTTGAAATAATCATAATTATTTTTGATAAAAATAACAACAATCATTCATTTGAAACGTGCGTTGATTGTCTCTATTTAATTTGTAATTCAAACATTACTTACAAGTCAAAGAATGAGATTTTTATGTAACATTTTTATCACAAATATCTTAAGATGATAATGTTAACAAAAAAATTAATTAATAGTTTTAATTTTATAGATATATCATATTTTAGGTACAGCCTGGAATTTGAATAAATAATATTTTAGAATTACTTTTCTTTTAAGTTTAATGTATCTGGTAATAAATTGGTAATCAATATCCTATGAATAAAGTGTGGTGCAAAGGCAGTCAAATTAAAAATTAAAATTTTTAAAAATAATTTTCGAGATCTATATTTTAATATATTCAATTCCATATATTCAACTTCCAGAGCCGGATTACCCATTAGGCGGAGTAGGCAATCACCTATGGGCTCCACGCATTTTAGGAGCCCCGCTATAGATTTTTTAAACTCTTTTTAGGCATCTGAGATCATTTAGACTCCGCCTTTATTTAAATTGATTGGTATCCATTTCAAGTGAAATTAATTTTTGCCGCAGATGCGAACCTGAGACCTCTAAAAGTGGCAAGCATCGCAGGGGAGTATATATTATTTTTTAGGGGGGGGGGGGAACGAACTCATTTTTGAAGATTATATAATGTTTTATTCAATAAGAAATGCTTTTTATGAACATTTTTAAAATGAATATAAATTTTGATTTTTCTACGAGCCCTTGGGGATATTTTGAACATTTCGGGGGGGGGGGGCTAAAACTGTTGTGTAATAAAATCATATAGGGAAAAATTATTAGCTGACAAGCTGACAGGGCCTCGAGATTTCTAATGACTAAGGGTCTCCATCTTTTATTTAAAGACATTTTTTTTTCGGCTGCAGAAGCCATTTTCAAATATTTTATTTATAAAATATCGATGGCAACCGGGGGACGTTCCACACTCTGATTCCTCGAAGTCACCCACCCGAGGATTCGCCAGGCTTGGCATTATTTAATTGTAACAATTTTTGTGACTTTAAGACTTAATTTTTAACATTTTCACTGTTACTTTTCGTATTCATTCAGTTATAAAATTTGCTCCAAAGGATGAGTCTTACTAAAATTAATCTATTCTTCAATAAAAAGAAAATCTTTAATCTTAATTAATTTTCATAGAATGGCAAAAAAATGAATATACAATGTCCTCTTTTCAAGCGAGAAATCACCTGCCTTAATTTATATATAATATTAATACACATTTACAAAGCAATATTACATTAATTCGATTAATATTTTTTTTTTTGAACTGATGTTGAAAAATTAGTCAAAACAATGCTCAAAGAAAATAAATTTGTGTTTACTTTAAAACTATTAGACAGGTTATTATTTATATCACAACTTTCAATTTCACTTGAAAAATTAAATGTTTACTTCTTTAATAAATATTATCAATTTATATCAATGTTTGAAGGTGATTAGGAAAACCTGTTTGTTTTTATATTAAAAGAAAAATTTATCAATGCACAAGACCGCCGAGAGCATCTTGCCGACCTTTAAAATTTTTATAAGTTTAAACATTGTCTAGACTTAGGTCATGGCTCAGTCGTAGAGTTTCTGCCTCTTGTGCTAGAAGTCAAGGGTTCGCATCCCGTCTCATGCGACAAAAATGTATTTCAATTGGATTGACTACCAATCCAATTGAAATAATTTTTCATGCAAAAATATTCTTCCTTTCTTTATACAGATTAACTAAAACCTTTTTAAAATTTTATTAATTAACAATTCATAGTCTCTGGAATATTAAAGTCATACTGAAAATAATAGCCTATTAAAAAAATTATACCACTTTTTTAGAAATACAAAATTTCATATTTTTCAATTAGGCTATAGATAAATTTTATTGAATTCGAAATTATTTTTTTTTAATTTCATTTTAGGTCTTTTTCGGCAAGAAAGCCATTTAGACCCCGTCCTTATTTATTTAAATTGATAGGTAGCCAAAACAATTTAAAAATTTTTGTTGCAGGAGCGGGATGCGAATCCTTGGTGCAAATGGCCAGCATGCTAACCACTAAACCAAAACCCGAGGGCAATTTGAAATTAATAATTAAAATTTAGGCTAGTTAAGAAAAAGAAGCATCTCTTCTAAAAATAGTTTTCTATTTGATTTAATATTATCAATGCTATTTCAATTAGCTCTGTTCCCTCTTGATTCTTTCTTCTGTCTTTTTATGGCTTTGACATCCTTCAAGCACAATCTAACAACCTCCTGGCACTTCATTTCGATTCCCTCACTTCAGCAGCCTTCTTTCAGTTAATCGTCACCTCCTTTACATATCATGGCCGTCATCATTAGGCTTTTAGATAGTCCTTCTTCTCTTCAAGGCTTCGTTGATTTTTCGGTTACGCTTTTTGGCTATTATCTTTCTAGGACTCCGCAAAGCAAGTTCTTGTTCATATGAAGGTGAAAAAGAGAAACTGAACTCCGTTTATATCATCTTTTCAACATTTATTGATCTTAAAATCTCACAACTAATACATGAAATCGTACATAAAAAGAACCAACCATACTGTTGAGAGATAATAGATTTTATTTTCTCCATTTGATACCCCTACAACTCAATTTGTCAATGATGTTTTTATTAGTAGGAAAATATAAAAACGATAAGAGATATTTCACCCAAATTCGATCTATTTATTCCTTATAACCTTTGACAGAAATTCAATCAAAATGATGAACTGTAATCATCAATTCAACAAAGAGAATTTATACCGACTGGATAGAGCTTTGTTTGAAATAGTTTGTGGTTTTCAATCAACGCCCTATGGATTTGTAAGTAAGCCAGTCAATATATATCGTTTAAAAGATGTTTTTTTGTATGATTGGAAATATCAAACCTCCTAGTCTTGAACCAGGACTTTTAATGGGCCGGCGACCTAGGATAAAGGTGCGATCACACCGGGACCTGACATGTGCTTACTGACTGGAGTTCTAACCGAGTCCGAATTGAGGGGGGTCACACACTAAAACTTGACTGGAGTGACGTAATCTTACTTTTCTGTTATTTGGTATATAAGTATGTCGAAGAAGTAAACAATGTTTTTTACTGGAATGATACTATTTTCCTTCCCAGCAATTTATTTCTAAATAAACTTAATAAAACTAATTATCGTTATTTCAAGAAATATTTTTACTAAATTTTAAGTAAATATATTTCTTAATTGACTATTTAAAAAATAATATCTTATTAATTTTAAAAAATTTGGAATCTATTTGTTTTGACTTAACATATATTTCCTGCAATTTTTAATAAAAAATAGAAGTTATCTCAATATTATTATTTATTTGTATTATTATTGCTTAAATAAAGCCTTATATTGCCAAAAATGTCCTTATTAAGGAACCGATCAAACAGCTGATTGAAAAAGTCGGCCATGTTGGCTTCCCAGCCAGCCGGAGTCAGGTCCCGATCCAACAAAATTGGTTAGC
The DNA here is from genome assembly GCA_023213315.1 of Euborellia annulipes. Taxonomy (NCBI): domain Eukaryota; kingdom Metazoa; phylum Arthropoda; class Insecta; order Dermaptera; family Anisolabididae; genus Euborellia; species Euborellia annulipes. Next base: position 246,872 of record JAKCPI010011913.1, on the reverse strand, counting down.
CACCAGAGTCCGTATCGTGACGTAGCTCCGCTCAACCTTTAAGGTGCGATCACACCGGAACCTGACTTGACTTGAGTTGAGTCCGGTGGCGTACCCAACCTATGTATTTCTATGGAGGTGCACACACTGCCGCCGAAACGGAGTTGAGCGGAGCTACGTCACGATACGGACTCTGGTGGCTAACCAATTTTGTTGGATCGGGACCTGACTCCGGCTGGCTGGGAAGCCAACATGGCCGACTTTTTCAATCAGCTGTTTGATCGGTTCCTTAATAAGGACATTTTTGGCAATATAGGGCTTTATTTAAGTAATAATAATACAAATAAATAATAATTTTGAGATAACTTCTATTTTTTATTAAAAATTGCAGGAAAATGTGTTAAGTCAAAACAAAATTACAAATTTTTTTTAAATTAATAAGATATTATTTTTTAAATAGTCAATTAAGAAATATTTTTACTTAAAATTTAGTAAAAATATTTCTTGATATAAGGATAATTAGTTTTATTAAGTTTATTTAGAAATAAATTGCTGGGAAGGAAAATACTATCATTCAAGTAAAAAGCATTGTTAACATCAGCGACATACTTATATACCAAACAACAGAAAAGTAAGATTACGTCACTCCAGTCAAGTTTTAGTGTGTACCCCCCTCAATTCGGATTCGGTTAGAACTCCAGTCAGTAAACACAAGTCAGGTCCCGGTGTGATCGCACCTTAAATGTAGCGCGCCCGCCGCGAAAGCGGAAAAACTTAGTTTGAGTTCAAGGTCCGCGATAAGCCCAAAGACAAACTCATCTAGCAAATATCTTTATCTAGAAGCGAATTTATTTCTATAATTTTAATTTATAATGTTATAATTCCTGCGGAGGAAGACGCAAGAGAAAAACATTCAGATTATTTCGAAAAAAATAAATAAATAAAAAAAAAAAATGAATAAAATAGGATTCTTATCAGAAAAAATTTTTACCACTTACCCATACTCCTCCCCCCTCCAGAAATCTCGAAAAATTATTAGACTATATATAGAGAGAAACATGGTGTTAAAATTTTAAATACTGTTAGAAATTATTTAAAATATTTTTTATTTTATATTTTATTTGAAGGAGGGGTATTTTCTCGCGGATCATTCCAATTCCTCCCCTCCTCTTCCGAAAGTTTCTGACTACTCTGCTTGAGTGTTTCAAATTAAAAAATCTTTTGGTATTTGTGGCTTTCAAAATAATAGGAAATCAAGGGTACAAAATCACTTAAGTACCAGGGGCTGGCTCTAAGGCAGAAAAACTCCCGTAATGAATGACAAATATAAATAAAATACCAAAATGCAGGTATAATAATATTAATAATTATAATTTACTACAATTACTTACAATTACTTGTTTTTATGATAAGTAGTTTGTCTCTTGCTATACATAATAAAAAAGTAGGAAAGAAGAGTAAAAAAGAGGCGCTCTCACTGTGGATTTTCTTGACATTAAACATTTTAATAGTAAATAAACATTTTATTTGGTGTCTGATCGTTCTGAGACATATTTCTTTCGATTTGAAATGAAAAATAGATGTGAATCAATGTGTCACATGACCCTATAATTGTAAAAAAAAGTCACGTGTGACATGATAGTTGTTTATGATGATGACGTAACTCGTGGGGTCAAAATATACATTCTGATGAATGTAAACAAATGGAAATAAAATGTAAACAAATGGGAACAATTGCGGCAAGGAACATTTTTAAAAACCGGAAGTGGTAGGGACCAAAACGTATTTTTCCCTGAACCTGTTTTTTATGCTGAATACGGTGAATAGACGGACAGACAGACGGGCACAGGAATATCTGCATAAGCTCTCTCCCTTAGAACTAGCTACAGTGAGAGCTAAACATTAATTTAAATGGCCCCACTCTCAAAAATATCCTGATTATGCCTATGACTAAGTAATTTAAATAGTTATGTAATAAAGCAAGGGAAAGGGCTCCTCAGTGGCGTCATTTGGGGGGATGTCATAGCAACTCCCTCTCCTCGTAGAGTTTCCTGAGGGCTATTGTGGTGAGATCCTATATTCCAATCCAGGGCCTGCTTGAGGATTTGTTTACATTAAATAAATATTTTTATTTAATGAAAATCCCGCACGCCAAGGATTTGAACAGGGATCTTCTTTGCAGAAGCTGACACCCTAGCTCACTACACCAGCGAGCCCCCCCAAAATCTTTCAAAATATATCTATCTACGAGTATATAAACTGTAGAGAATTAAACAATTAATTAAATTAAATAGCTTTTGGCTCAATTTGAGTACATATTTGTTAGTAAATTTTAAGAAAAAAATGTTTGCCCCCCAAGAAAAAAATTTGCCCCTCCCAAGAAAAAGTTGAAATGACGCCACTGGTCTTCCTCAAAGAGGGAAAATTTGAAAAATTCAAGACAAAAATTTACAAAAAATTTATTAGTTTGAAATTATTTCTTAAAAACTTTTGAATTCGTCTATGTGACATTTAAAAATTTATTTAAAAAATATTTCCTTTTAAAGTAGTTTTCATTTTTCACCTGTAGATTAGGTTTAAAAGGTGAAAAAATCATTTTTGGTGAAAATTATTTCTCTAAAGAAAATGAATTTTTCACGAAGGTTTTTTAGGCCTATTGAAATTTCTTTAATAATATAAGTTTATGTGATTGAGATTTAAGTAGAATATAAGTATCCAAGTACTTATTTGAAGTGATTACTAGTATTTCAAACGACTCGTCACTTAAACTTGACCTATATGAATTGGCCATTTATGAGTCCTTATCTTTTCTTTCTTTACAATAATAATATTTGAACAAAAACAAGGAAATATTCAATTAAATAGAAAAATGAGACCATCCATATTGAACTTGAAAGTGAATGTCTCTTGTAAATGGAAAAAACAACCGAATATGACCGAAAGGGAAAGAAGGAGAAGTGAAGAAGAGAGAGCGAGAGAGTGAAAAAGGAGTAGTGGAATGGAGTGAGTCTTTTTAAAACGAAATGAATGCCTGTGTGAAAAGTGAGTCGTGTAGTCGGGTCGTCCGTCTGTGGCGGAAACAGCGTCGGAGGCGGCGACGACGGCGGCGGCGGCGATGCAATGAACCTGCAAGTGCGCCTCAGTGCAACGGCCCCAATGCCCCTTCGTTGCGTTGCCGTTGTCCTCCCCCCCTCGGCCACCCCGTTATCCCCACCAAGTAGCAGCGCCTCGGCGCCTCTCCCACCGCCGTCGTTGCCCCAAGCACTTCCTCCTTTTTTTTTTTTTTGATGCATCCCTTTCCCCTCGAGTCTATCAAGTATTCTTCAAAAGAAATTCGCTAAACGAACTCATCTTTCTAATATATAAATAATTGACAAATGTTTCTTATTTTTTGATCTCAACTTCTTTTCTTTTTCTACCCTGCTGGTGATCTATTTTAAATTTCCAGAAATATCTGCTTCTAATTATGATAAATAAAGGCAGCCAACTAAATAAGACTTGCATATCTTATTTGACTAAGTTTAATGTCCTCTCATTAGTCATTGGATCAAATATGTTACATACTTGTCAAGTAGCTTTTCTAACGCCCTTTTTTTTTATTTATAATTAATTCAGTTTCATCTTATAATTGAAACAAATTTGTATACAAAAAATATATATATATTATATATATATATATATATATATATATATATATATATAGTCGACTTTGCTTGTGTCTACCTTTGCTCCATGGGCGTAACTAGGGAATTTGGCTGGGGAGGGGCATGGGACCAGCCATCATCCGGAGGGCCTTAATGGGTCTCAATTTTTCTTGTGGAGGGAAGCCTTCTGGGGGGAGGGGGCACGGACCTTCTGGTGGGAGTCCCCCCCCCGGCGCCTGCCTAGTTACGTCGTAGTTAGGTCGTGATTGGTGACCGAAACGTCGGCTAATAAAAAAATTAAATAAAAGATTTTTTTATTTAATCTCCTGGCTGCAAAGTTCCTTCGGATCCTGATTAAATCTCCACTTAAAACATTAAGTTAAATTTTGATTTAAGTACCGGTAATTAATTTAAAAGGCAGGACTGTAGCCAGAAGAGCTTCAGAGGAGCCGGGAGTTTGGTCCGATCCAACCTCCTACCGCCACGCCAAAAATAAATTTAAAGAATATAAAATATTTTTCATAATTTCTATTATGCATTTACAATTATAACTTTATCTACAGTTTTATTTAATTTTTCCCCATAATCCCGGGGGTCACCATATTAAGATAAATGGTTTTGTATAAAATCTTGTAAAATAAATATCTGATCAAAATATTAAAAATTTATTTCCTAAATAGATAAGGATAGGTAGAGGGGTGGATGCTTTCCAGAGGAATTTATTTTTAATAGGCTTTTTTTTCAATCAAAAGTTTTCTAAAATAATAAATTAAACATCATTCATGACTCAACGTGAAAACCAGATTAATTTATAATGGTAGAATCGGATTTATTTTCTAAATTAAGAATAAACATCCGAATGTGATTCATACTTCACATATCTAGCTAGCTTTTTTTATTTGACCTTTTTTTGCTGCTTTCTTTTCACCCTTTCACACTCAGATTTGAAGGGGACTAGAGCTAACATTTTTCAATTCGATTTATGAAATTTGAAATAATTCTTTAATAACATAGGTCAGGGCCGCAGACAGACTGGAAGGTCCGCGGGGCTACATAAAAATACGCCCCCCCCCCCCTCGACCCTAAAAGTTTTTTTTAGTTTGTAAAAGGCTATTGTGGCCCTCAAGCTCAATTGCAGCAAGATCTTAGTTTGCTCTTGGTTAAATGGGATCAAACCAGTCGAGGAAAAGAATAAAATTATCAAATTAATTTTCATTTTTTTCGCCTACCGGCTTTTTTACTCATTTAGGATTTATAGAAAATTATGGTGACCTCATTCTGCTAAATTTTTTCTTAAAATTCTAATAATCTCCTCTTAATTGAATCATTTAATAAAACGGTTTGTTTTTACCTATAAATTGAATGGGTCATTTATAACAGCTCTCGCTCGCTCTCTTCCGTCTTCCCAGCATTTGGTTCTGGGACCTGATGGTCGATTAACCATTGGGCGGAATTAATGAGTTTTTCAGAGAAACCATTAAATTTGAATAAAATTCGTGTATTTGTTCTTTGAATTAATAAAATACTATTCCCTTTTATTAGAGTTAACTCTATTTACAATGACTGTTTTTATTATTACCGCAGATTCTTATCAAAATTGATTGACATTGGTGTAATGGTATTCAGCAGGCGAATTATGAGTGAGGTCTATAATTGACCCACTTTAGGAGTTTGGAGTCCGTCCCCTGGAAAGGATTCTTCGGGGACAGGCCAAGGTGATACGGAAGCCTTCCTACTCCCTTCCTTCCTTTTGCATTAAATGAAGGCGACGATCATTTTGCAACAGACATTGACTATTTGTAAATATTAGTCGAAACAAAATTTGGACATTAAAAAAAGAAAAAAAGCAAAGGAAAAGATTTGATAGAGATATGCAAATGATATCATGACTCACTTTTGATCTCAAAGGCCAAGGTCAGGTGTATTTTAGAGAAGTGGGATCTAAAACTCATTTTAACTTCAAATATACATAACAAAAGGTAAAACATAATGATTCATCTATTCAATTCTCTTATATTGATATTATTTGATATACAACACACAAAAATGTTTTTCTATTCACTTTATTTTCTCCTAACGAGTTAGCTTGAATACGAAAATCTAGTCATGTATCAAATGAGTTGCTTCTTCCAACAAAACATTCAATAAAAAAAGATTTTGTGTAAAATATTGGCATAGTCTTGTTTGCAAACACTCAGGATATATGAGTTAACAATGTAAGATTAATCGACGTTTAATTGGAAACTTGTTGATTTTTACATAAGAAAAAAAAACACAAATAGAATCTTTAAATAACAACACAACAAAAAGAAAAGTTCACCTTGAATCTTGATAAACAACAAAAACAGTAACATAAAGTTTATTTTATATATGAACCGTTTAAAAGTTCATAAGCCTCTTGAATACGTATAAGAATCAAACATCTAATAATAAATACTTTATAAATATTATATGTTATGTATCTTTTATAAAAGCATAAAAATTTATAAATATAGGCCATATATAGGCTAATTCTATATCGGCTGTTAGACTAGCCTGCCATCTTGTGCAAGAGTGATTAACTATTTGACAGATAAATTTTAAATATATCTACCAATCTTATTATAAAAATTTCTTAATTAATATGTGATTAATAATAACAATAAATTCATTTTTAAATTAAAAAAAAATTAAAGATTATTGGGACAGATTGTTTTTTTGTATTTGCTTGATAACAAAAAAATTAATTACGATAATTTTTTAATAAGTAATTAAAAAAATTATAGCTCGATGTCCCAATAATCTCTTATGAATTTAATTCATTTAAAAAAAAAACCGCATTGAAAAATTCCTTATAATCTAGTTTTTTTTAAAGTACGTTTAGACGTCGCTCCTGAACCCCCTTAAATATAAAATTTTAGTAGGAAGAGATTTTTCATTTTTGAGTTATTTTGTTCATTTTTTGATATTTCTCTTGAAATTCATTTAATTTATTGTGAAATAGAATCGAATTCAAACTAAAAGGGAATTGGATCTTTTAATGACAATTTTAAGAAAAGCTATAAAACAGGCATTTAAAAGCAATAAAATCTCTTTCATAGAAATTTAGGTAAATATTATGAGATTTTAATAGGAAGAGCGCTACATAGAATTTGGAAGTTTTTCACAATAAACTTATTAAATTTCAAGTGAAATACCAAAAAATGTGGCTTAATGGAATTACTCAAAAACCAAAAGACTCTCAATATTCAAATTTTATACTTATCCATTCTTAGCAGACTCGTGAGATTTCAATAAATATGGCCAAAGAGTACTTTACTGATGTACTCTTACTTTAATGACGTACTTTTTCAGTTTTTTTTCGATTTTCTCAAAATACCTTCAATGATTTTGATTAAAATTGATAAATCAATTATTTTTTAGAAGCTCTTTAAAATGTATATTTTCATTTTACTCTCAAAATTGTTTCAAGCCCACTTTCTTCTTGTATTCTTTAGGAAAGATCTATATATAATAATTACGGAGTGTCCGTCTGTCTGCCCGTCTGTCCGTCTGTCTGTCCGTCTGTCACGCTCTGTTTGACCCACTTCCCGTTGGAATTTTGAAACGAAATTTTGCAGTCTTATAGAGGACGTTATAGAGAGTCCCGGAAAAATACTCGGGTCCCAAAATTCTTATAACTTTTTGAGTTATTGATTCTTAAAGTTACGATTTCTCCCATAGGAAATGTATGGAGAAATATTCAAGTATTCTTTGCAGTTGTGTATTCTATGAAGGTAAACAAATCCTCAAGCAGGCACTGGACTGGAATACTTAGTTTTTTTTTTTTTTTTTTTTTTTCATTCACACTCACAATCACACACACATTCACACAGTCTTTTCGGCAACTCAGGCCATTTAAGACTTTAGACGATAACCGTTATTTATTATTATACATATTGGGGTCCAGGCATTCTTATATAAGCCATTTGGTATCCAAATGCCTTATATAAAATCATCGGACTGCCTGGGGTCCGAACCCGCGACGTTTGGTATACGAGGTTAGCACGCTAACCTCTACGCCATGCCCCGAGGAATACTTAGTTGTTAGTAATAATAATTTTCTTCTCATAATTAAGAAAAGGCGAGGGTCCGCCGCAGGCGGGCCCGGAGCCAGCAGGTGGGGGGTCCAGGGGGGCGTAGCTCCCCTGTCTAGAAGCCACGCAGTTTCTCATAATTAAGAAAGGCGAGGGTCCGCCGCAGGCGGGCCCGAGCCAGTTGGTTGGGGGTCCAGGGGCGTAGCCCCCTGTCAAGACGCTACGCAGTTTCATATCAAGAAAGGCGAGGGTCCGCCGCAGGCGGGCCCGAGCCAGCTGGCGGGGGTCCAGGGGGCGTAGCTCCCTGGCTAGACGCGCAGCCCGCCGAAGGCGGGCTGCGCGGCTAGTAGGAAAATAATTGCCATGGTAACAAAATATTTAATAACTATTTTTCTATGTTTATACACTTGACTTCTTTTATTCTAATGCAGGTCTGGGGAGAAAAAAAAAAAAAAAAAAAAAAAAAATGCAGGTCTGGTCTCCTGCCGGAAACTAAATATATATCGACACAAAAACCGCGCAACCAGTACAAGTAATATTTAAAAAGTCTATTTCCTCATCACCATTATAAATTTATATTATTGCAATATTTAATTTTGTGAGGGTTAAGAGTCTTCAGTCTATGTCCTGGCATATTAATTTATTATTTATCTAATAAATTTATTAATTATCAAAAAAAGATTTTCAAATTTTCCTAAATTATTAAATATTTATAAAATGAAAGCAAAAGTTTTTCCCACCCTCTGTTGTTTATGTAAAGAATCTGGAAACTTTAAGTCCTCAAAATAATCAAGTATCATTTCCAGATTCTTTTCAAAAAAAAAAAAAAATAATAAAGCATGGTAATCTCATGGATGGGAAAACTTTTATTTCAGATTAGGATACTGAATTTTATTTAAACTCAGAATTATCAGTGGATGTTTTATTTTTATTCTATCTAAATTGTTATTTTTTTTAAACCAACAAATTTCATTTTCGGCTCGTGCTGTCCATTTTTTATACGTGTGTCTGGCTTTAGACTAAACATTTTTTTTCCTTTTGAAGGGCACAGAAAAGCAACCTCACCCTTAATCCCAGGCAGAGAAAGGGCCTCCACTTCAAACTCTCCCTTTCAAAATCAATGGAATGTAGGCAACCTGATGCAACCGGACAGACGTAAACATCTCTCTCTCTCTCTCTTCTCACTCTCACTGACTGACACACACTCAAAAAAACCGATCCAATCCATTCATTCATTATATGCAAATCGAACCGTTCACATTGTATAAAAATCAGGTCATCTATTTGATACATATACTAAAAAAAAAAAAAAAAATCACTTTCTTTTATTTTAGTCTATTTATTTCAATCACTTTCAATTTTTTTTTCTTTTTTCTTTTTTTTTAAATAAATTTTCACATTTATTTCGATCACTATTAAATTTATTATTTAACATTTTTATCGATTTGATGATTAATGATTTAAATCAAGGTCTGTGACATAACCGTTCTTTCCAATGAGTGAATTTATTTAAGTTTTTAATCGAAAAATTTTCCATCTTAAATTACCTAAAATTTTTGCTTTTTTTTAAGGGGTCGGGGGGAGGAGGATGGGGACGTCTAATAGAGATCGTAAAAAGGCATATATTCAGAAGGGCAGATGTTTCACCACACCATTAAATAAATTTAAAATTACTTTAATCTTTTATGACTCTTTTAAATTTAATTTCTCAGAAAGTTTACTTTTTTAATAGAATCTACGTTTAATAATAAGCCGAAACTTGTGCAGTAGAGTTACTGTAACTTCTATAGAGAGACGGTTCGTTACTTCATGGGGGTAACTCAACCGTGGGATCAAAGGGTACCAGGTCCCTGACCATTGTAATGACCCCTCAACCCATCAATCCCGCAACAACAATTTAAAGACACTATACCTCAAGTGAGTTTGACTATGCTTTTTGTTTAATAATAAGCCTAAAAAATGCGGGAAAAATGGCGAATATAAAAATAATAATGTTTAAGAGATAAATTTCTTTTTTTTGTATCATCAGAGCTGCAATGATAAAACAAATATCAAAAAAAATTAATTTAATTAATTTACATATGATGTGTTTTAACTCGGCTCGAAATGTCAAAAACAAAAGTAAAATAAATATTTGTGTTTAGATTACAAGAATTATTCCTTTACTTAATTTATTACCTATCCATTTATTTTTAATCACTAAAGATAAAATACAGCTATTTAAAAATTTATGTTGTGTTTTGATATATTTTTACTTTCTCTTGCCTATTTATGTTAATATATAGATAGTATAAATCGTGTACCGAGCCAAAAATGAGGAAAGTACACTTTTTGACGCCACTCAGTCTAAAAAAGTGGAATGATCTGTCTGTGAACAAAATATCTCAAACGAAAAAAGCTAAGGACAAAAAATCTGGAGTGTAACAGCATAGCACACAACTTTCGAATATCCATGGAAAAAGAAAGTTGTTTGACGTGCGGTCAGTCACACCAGATTTTTCAACAAGAAATTTAGATTAAAATAAATTAAAGCGAAATCGATGGCTTTTAAGATTTGTATAAGAAATATTTTTCATATTTTTTAACATAGGAGTCTAATTAATGGATTTCATTTAAAATAATAAAAAAAAAAAATTAATACAGAATTTGATTAGGCCCATTAATTTGAAGGGGGATCTTTTTTTTCTATTAAAACGTCTTTTCATTTAATAAGTAGGCCTATATTAAAGTAAATACTTTTTCTTTTTGATGAATTTTCTATTTTTAATTAATTATCATTTTCACTTTCTTCACAACAACAAAAAATTATAACTTAGTTTCACCAAGTCAATAATACTATATAATACTATTTAATTTTTTTAAGTTATTTATTTTACTAATATTTAGAAATGTGAAAATTGTTTTTATTATCTACGAAAAGAAAAAGATTTAACGCGACTTTAATTTGTCAAGATTCTTATGCTATATTTAAATTCCTTTTTCTAAGGAAAAATTTAAAAATTTCTCGAATCGATATTTTTTTTTCAAAAAAATTTTAGTAAAAGCAAAATTATTTTTTGATTCTTTTTTTAAGTGTGCTCTGCGATTGGTTTTTGCATGATTTAGTTTTTTGGGTGACATAACTTACAGTAAAAACACCAGGGGCAGATTAAAGAGGGGGGGGCGATCGCCCCCCCCCCCGAGAAGAAATTCACAATGTTATAAAATCTAGTAATCTAAAGAAATTATGATTTCCGGGCTTTAATCAATTAATTCAATTGAATTTGTTACCAATCAATTTAATTAAATAGGAAAGGGGTCTAAATGGCCATAGATGCCCACAAAGTCCACAAATAAAAAAAAAAAAAAACCGCCCCCCCCCCGACAAAATTGCATTAATCCGCCACTGAAAAACACGAACTTAGCTCGTGGTCGCCATCCGTGTACCCACAGGATGTGGACCCCTGAGCAAAGCCTCTCTCAAACATTAAAATTCTTTAATCAAAATTTGCAATTTTACAGGTAAGGCAAGACCAGTGGCGGCTCGCCCATAAGGACTCTCGGACGCCGCCCCTCCTAAAGATTTGAAAAAGTAAAAAATAATTAAACACCCATTCAATTATAATTATACATCTAACTAACCAAAGTGTTTTATCAGTCGCGTACATCGAAAATATAGGGAAAAAACAGGCAAAAATAGCGCGAAAAGTGCGTATTTATAGCCGTCGGGCGCTGTCCTGAACGCCCCAATCCATCAACATGCAGTTATACGGAGAGAGATGTGGTGGGGGCTGCTGGTGCTATGACGCCTGTAAGCTTGAGCCGAATGGGAGCTTTGGGACGCCGTCCGAGCATGCGCAGAGCGAAGCATCAGCTAGTCGCCGCACAGCGCGCCGGCGTTCCTTAACTTTTTAACCGCATTCTAAGTGTTTAACGAATGTGTGATTGGTATGTAGTGTGATTTAGTGTGTATGGTTTAGTGTTCTCTTGGGGCCCCCCAGACCCCCCGGTGGTGCGCCCCCCCGGGCATTAAACTCACGAGCCGCCACTGGGCAAGACATATAGAGAAGCAAACCAAACAGGAATGTCAAACTAAGGCCTGAGATAAGGAAGAATTTCGAGAAGAATTAAAAAAAAAATATTATATAAAATTATTAATTAGATCTTTATCTTATTTTCTTTGTTTAAAAAAATGTTTTAAATTCATATATCCATTTTGTTTTTTATATTAGTCTTCAAGAGATCCTTGTCAATTGTTTTATTATTCAATTCAGGTGCCAATTTCTAAGAAATATTTGGTCTCCGACCGAAAGTGAGAGGGAGAAGGGGTGTTTTAATCACACACATTTGTAGACAACCTTGAATTTGCCAACTTGTAAAATAAATAAATAAAGAAGATATATTATTGTCTCCCGTTATGTAAATAACATTCAAGACGAATGAGATTAAAATTTTTTTACACATCGATCGAATTGCTTACTCTCTCTCTCTCTGGGGCCCACACATTCATGTCCTCAAGTTGAGGACTCGACTCCCTCGTGCTCAAAATCTCGTACCTTCACTTTTTTGCTTTTCATTACGAGCTTTTTTGAATGTCCCATTATTATTTATTAATGACTGGTTCCTAAATTTGACCTTGGTTGGTATATTTCGTGGCCAAATATCCTATTAAAAATTCACGTGACCTTTCTGTTATTTATTCGGCTAGTTAATTTGAAATAATGACAATTTAATTTGTGTACCATTTTAATTTTGAGTTGATTATCCTATTTTTAAATCTAAATACCACGAAAACCTAAAGAAAATCAAATTTTAGTCTTTCAGAATAAATAAACCAGGGAAGGCGGAGGCAGATGTATAATTGCCTGTGGTCCGGGCCCTTTGAACTTGAAAAAAAAATATTTTCCTTCAGATTTAAACTTTTTGGGGAGGGGGTAGAGCAAATTAATATAAAGCCTCGGAGTCCGGCAAGGCCCTCAACAGCCCTGGTGGAGCCACATCAGGTTTTGAAATAGCCTATTCATTCATTGATTTCAATAATTTATAATTTTGAATTGACAAATAATGTTATAATTCATTTTTAAGCGTTAAAAAAAAATATAAAGAAGGAAGTGAATTAATAAATCAACATATGAAATTAATTTATCAATTCTAAAAATCTTGTTTCTAATGAATTATTAATTTTGCGATTTTTTTTTTTGATCATCTACTTGAGCAAACAAAGTCCGGCCTCGTGGGAATTTCTGTGATTTTCACTCTTGAAACCAAAACCCTGTAGATTCTCTAACATAAAATCAAAATCGATTGTGGCAAAGATAAAACATTGTTACACATTTAGCTCTATAGGGTACCGAAAGATTATCTAAATTCAGAAATGACTTAAATCAAAGAAAATGATAAAGGAATTCTTATCGAGGATGAAAGTTAGAAGAAAATGCAGCCAGAATTTTTTCTTTAAAAATATATTTAGCTGAAGTTTTAACTGACGTTTCGGTCTTGGTTAAAGCCATCTTCGGAGCTGTATAATGACAACTAACAGTTCCGAAGATGGCTTTAACCAAGGCCAAAACGTCAGCTGTTAAATATATATTTATGCAATTTTCTTCAAACTTTCATTCCTGATAAAAATTCCACCATCCATCCATAAAACACCCTTCCTAAAATTCCTAAAGAAAATCTCTAATATTAATGATGTCAAAGTCAAGTCATGGATTTTAAATATTTACAACAGAGTAGGATAATTATTGAAATAACAATTTCCTCTGGCTGAATTGTTTCCCTATTGAGAATTGACTTGAGATCAAAAATGGGCATCTAAGAAATCAAATTGATTGCCAACAAAAAGAGATCGAATTTTTTAAGACCTCCATTTTGCTCTTTTCAAAATAATTAATTCTCCGGTGTTCTCTGATGAAGGACGAATTACTAAATAACATTAAATTAACACTTTTTATTCAACTTGTATTTTATTTTTAAATAACATAAATAAATAATTTTTTTTTCTTTGTTCTTAACACAAGAACAGCTACAACTCTTATGTATAATTTTTCAATAAATTATCTACAAGTTTATTTTTTTCTGAGGAGGCGATTAGTGAGAGGTGGAAAAAAACAAAAAAAAATCTTTGAAATATGTTTAAAAGTAGACTTAATAAATGATTTTTAAGAGAAAAAAGATTCGTTGTCCACCTACAAATTAAATAAAAGCTGACTTGATATGTCATTTAACATCTCATTTACCTTTTAACGAACATGAATAAGATAAAATGACAACAATAAAATTAGATGAAATTGTTTGAAAATTAATCAAATTGGTATTTGTGTTTAAATATTAAAGAATACGTTCAATTTCCTCTACACCACTCGTTTACGACCGGCTTCCAAAGTACAATAGCATTTTTATATCAAATTTAAAACCGTATTCAGGACCTTAGCCAAGAGGAAGAAGTCTCACTTTCACTAAGGGTCAGAGATTCACTTCCCATCGTGAGCGAGAATAATTTATTCAAATTATATAGACCAGCAATTAATTTGAATAAATACAGCCTCTTCTAATCTTAAAAAAAATTAAAAAATCGTAGACATTGTGGCCTCGAAGACTAACGATAGAGAATATGATGATTTTTATATTTTCACAATTTAAAAATTTTAAATGATTATTCAACCACATCCCTCATTCAAGGAATTTAATGTTAGAAAACGTCACAAAGTGAAAAAAACCTTGAAATTTTCTTTCTAACTGTAGAAATAAATGTATGAATATAAAAAATACTCATTTTTTTCGTCAATATATTAAATAAAAAAATTCAAAAATCATTATATTAATAACTAAACTATGAATACTAATTAGTAAATATCTGGCAAGGGAATTTTAGACTTTTTTAAAGTCATTTCGGCCATTTGACTTTTATAAATTTAATTATTTATATTAAATACAGTATCGATGCGTTCAATTGCTATGTTTTTCGATTTTTCTTTTAAAGTTTCAGAATTTTAGTTAGTATTTGTCAATGTCTTGGTGGGCTATGAGCTGCTGCGGGGAAACACTACATGTCTTCCCAACGTTTATTTATACATGATATAAATAGCCAGAAAATTTTCAAATTTGGTAAGGTTACACTTCCTCTTATTATAGATTGATAAAAAAAATAAATAATAGATAATAGAATAACTCCCAATTGCGTGAATTGGGCCTCTCTCTCTCTCTCTTTATATTTATTCCGGTCCATTGAGAACGTGTCGACGTGTCTCCTTTTGTGGACCCCCGATTAAGTGGTTTGTCGTCCGCCAATGTCAATGTCTCCATCATTGTCTCGCCTGAACAAGGTCTCTCCAATCCCCTTGATCCCCCATCCCATTTGGGACCCCCCTCCTCTCTCTCGTCTCGTTTAAAGCCCTTTTACCTGCTGTTTTGCTTGATTCCGGCATTTCATTATGTATTGTTCGAAATGTTTATTCATATACTAATTAAATACCAAAGCTTTGATTTTTCTAATAAATGAATAAATTAAAATATATAATAATAATAAAATATAAATAAATATAAGATTTAACTTATGGATAAAAAAAAAAAATATTGCTAATTTAAAAATTGAGTTTGCTAAAGATTTTTTTTTTCGATTATATAAGTTCTTTCAAAGAGGAGGTCAAATAAATTAATATGCCTATGGCGCAATTCTGTTATATATATTCAACTAAACCGCTATTAAAACAATATTTTTCTAAATTCATTACATTTTTTAATGACATAGAACAATTTTAATTTAAGATTAATTTTATAAGTTACAAATATTTGATTAAAAAAAAAAAAATATCTTGGCTGTTCCAATTTGTTTTTGTTCGTGGTCTAGTTTAATTTTTTGGAGTGGCCTCAAAATTTGTTTCCCCATAAAGAAATGTAGCCTTTCTCAATTAATACAATTTATAAAATAAAATAAAATTTATATGAAAATTTTATTTATGAAACAAAATAAAATTTTTTTTTGAACTTAAACAGTAGGTCTACAGTAGTCAATTTTCTGATTTCTAGAGAGCCCTTATAAAATTTAGTAATAAAAAAAAAAAAAAATTAATAGTTAGCTAGAATTTATAAAAAATTCTGGCGAAAGAGCATCTAAAAAATAAATAATTTTTGAATTTTAATCAAAATCGTAAGAACGAATTTTGAGAAAATCGAAAATATAACTGAAAAAGTACATCAATAAAATATTAGTACTCCTTGGCCGATTTTGATTAAAATCTTATTTTCACGCCCTAGGGGGTGCATAACTTAAATATAGAATTTTAACTTCGTGGCTCATTTCCTTCATGCAAAATTTTGAACACAAATAAAGACAATTTTGCGGGATTTGAACTCAGGAATCTCAAAGGTATATCCATCAAAATCTCGACATAGAATTCAATACTTTCTCTCAATATATTAACATATATAGGTAAGAGAAAGCAAAAATATATTTTTAAATAGATTTAAACTGGGGAGGGTGGTGATCATATCTTACGACCCCTCACATTTCGAGAAATTTTCTTACTACGGTACTGATATGGTATAGGCCTATTAAATAAAAAAAAGTTAAAAGTCTATATGGCTTCATTTGCCGAAATAAATTCCTCCATCGTGATGCTAAATAACTTGAATTATGTTCTTCTAAAATGGAAATGTTATTCACAATTCAGATAGACATTCTGAGACAATCTAAATAAAAAACAGTCTTGTTTAAAAAAAAAAAAAAACTTAATTTGGCTTAGAACAAGGTTGTCTGTCCCATTGGTATTGGTTTTAGTGATCTAGACTACCAGCAAATCGAGAGATCAGAACCGCCGACGATTGTGAACCGATAACAAGGACAACCAAGAGAAAAAGCCTCGGAAGCAACGGCAAGGCCGAGGTCAACATAGGATCTGACGTCACTGAAAACACCAAATGCCAATAGATGGATAGAGAGAGAGAGAGTTTTCACGATAAAACGCGGTCAAGATCACCTATCCATAATGCGGAAATGAATTTTCAATGATTAAACCTCCTACTCTTCATTTCATTAACAAAATACCATCACATTTCAAGGCAACTTAAAAATTTCCTCAAACAATCGGAAACAAATTTATCACATTTTTTACTTTTTCTTACATCTTACATATGTTAATATTGTATATAGAGAGAGAAAGTATTGGATTCATGCCAAAAATTCGATTTTGAAATTTTGATGGATATAGACGTTTTAAAGTCCTCTGAATAAAAAAAAAGTGGTTTTCGCGACATGGTCTGTCTGTCTGTGTGTGTGTCTGTGAATAAAATATCACAAGAACGAAAAGAGCTTGGAAGTTGAAATTTTATATTTATGTTAGGCACCCTACTGGCACGTGACACGAAGCTTTTGAACAAAATCGACCAAAGAGTACTAGTACTTTACTTATGTACTTTTTCAGTATTTTTCCATTTTCTCAAAATTCGCTCAAACAATTTTGATTAAAATTCAAAAATCAATTATATTTTAGATTCTCTTTCAAATGTATATTCTCATTTTGCTCTCAAAATTTTTTTGACGACCACTTTACTCTTGAACTTCATAGGAAAGATGGGAGAAATGGTTGCCATGATAACAAAATATAAATATTTTCCCATGTTTATAAATTTTACTTCTTGAATTTTAATATATCGGTGGAAACTAAATATATCTCGATACAAAATATACGGTAAGGGAAAGTAAAAATCTGGTGTGACACAGAACACAACTTTCGATTACTGAAGGTAAGAGAAAGTTGTGTGCTGTGCGACCAGTCACACCAGATTTTTTTTTATTCAAAGACAAAACAGTAACAAATTAGTTAATATGGCATTTTTAATATACCGTAATTTTCTCACAAGGTTGACTAGAAATATATACTAAGTAATATATTAAATTAAATGTTGAAGTAGCCAATCCGGAGACGGCAAATTATCTTTTTTTTTTTTTTCCTTTACAAGAAAAGCTTTTAAAGAAGACATTTTCAGTTGAGAACACCTGAACACTTGCCCTGGCATTCAAAAGGGAATCAATGGAGCTCAAATACTCACACACGCACACAAATAACGAATCCAACGAGGATATATAGTTCATGGCCATGCCCTGGGTGGGTGGCTCCAACCGATCGGTGTTATCGGGTCACGGTTCCTTTTCAACCCCATTGCCGAATTACATAGCAGGCTCTAGTAGAGAAAACCTGTTTAAATTTAACTATTGCATACCCCGAAAGATGCCAAAAACTTCAGGTAAATTTGGACAGAAGTACATTGCTCTTAAGTTAGAACTTAAATAGATTTAAATGTCGCTCTCTTGAGGATTTTAAATTATTCTTGTCATTCTAAAAATTTTGTTTTTACGATGACACAAATAAAATTAATTTTTTCAACGATTACTCGTTAAGGGGACTCGGGGGCGAAGTGGTTACGCATGTTTTTCCCGATAAGATGGCGTAGTGTGTCATAAAAAGTATGCCCAAAAATCAAAATCAAGTAATTCAAAAATTTGCCAAGAGATGTCAGAAAGGTAGCTAATAATATTATTATTTTTTTTTTTTTTTAAACATTCACACTCACACTCACACACACATTCACACAGTCTTTTCGGCAACTCAGGCCATTTAAGACTTTAGACGATAACCGTTGTAATTAATATATATATTGGGGGTTCAGGCATTTCTATTTAAGCCATCTGGTATCCAAATGGCTTAAATAAAATCATCGGACTGCTTGGGTCCGAACCCGCGACGTTTGGTATAGGAGGTAGGCACGCTATAATAATATTTAATGCATTTGGTTGATTTTCATTGATCTTTAAACAATAAATACTTTATAAATGTTATTATATATTATGTATCTTTTATAAAAGCATAAAAATATATAAATATAGACCAGATATAGGCTAATACTATATCGTCTGTTAGACTAGCCTGCCATCTATTGCAAGAATGCTGTACTAATTTGACAGATGAATTTTAAATAAATCATCTAAGCTTATTTTAAAAATTTCTTAATTAATATGTGATTAATAATAACAATAAATTTATTTTTAAATTTAAAAAAAATTAAAGATTATTGTGATTGATTGTTTTTTAGTATTTGCTTGATAACAAAAAAATTAATTACTATAATTTTTTAATAAGTCATTAAAAAAATTATAGCTCGATGTCCCAATAATCTCTTATGAATTTAATTCATTTAAAAAAACTGCATTGAAAAATTTCTTATAATAGTCTAGTTTTTTTTTACCCCTTAAATTGGATACAAAAGCGTAACTAAAAAAAAAAAAAAAAAAAAAAAATTGAATCCTATAAATAATGAAAAATATCATAAATCTCGTCCATAGCACATCCTATTTATTGTTTTTTGGCGAATCTCTTTATAATTAATGCACTGATCGTGTCTAATCATAATCATAATTAATGACATAATCCTGAATGGACGGGACACCTCAAGCCCATTAATTTGTTATCGATAACAAATCAGGGGCCATTGGCATAACAAGCTATTAGAATATTATATTGTATAGTCTCTACCCACATACATAGATATAATCAGCAATCACTAAAAGAAAATTATTTAATATAAATAAATAAATAATGCATATTTTATTACTGTATCTCTAATTAACATTGATTTCTTTCATTTAAATTCATAAACATTCAAACTTTTTTGACCTTTACTTTCTATATATGTACTAATAAATAAATAAACAATCCAGATAAGGATCAATTTCAAGTTTATCCAAGGCCATGGGTCTCAAACACTTCCGCCAATATAATCGACCTATATATTACGAATTCCTTTATATATAGTTTATTAGTTATGTATTTGTTATATAGCCGAAAACATGTTAAATAGCTAAACGTGGGATTTAACTTTTTTTCCTTTATTATTAGATAATTATTTTCTAAGTCTAGGAAAATGGTTATGGCAATTTTATTGGCCTAAATTTTTATTAATATTCATTTTGGCAAAAAATATATTTTTATAAAACTTTCAGTTTATGAAAATTAAAAATATAAAATTTTTTTTTTAAACACTGGGTAAAATTATTTTAATTTTTTAATTTTCATTTAGGGGTACTTATAAGTATATAAGTAATATAACACTAGTGTTTCAATTAGAGCCTGTGGTTGATAATTTAAATTTAATCTTTGAATGAGTATAAGGAAGTCTAAATTTCCAAAAACGATTTAAGAAGGACACAGTTTAGTCTCTCAAATCAATAAAGTAAACAAAAAATATATTTAGTATTGGAAGTTTTTTATAGCTGGTAATTGATGTAGTAGAAAGAAAAATAAGAGATAAAAAAAAAATAAAGAAAAAAAAGAGACAAAATATAGGTACAAATGTTAGTTGTATATAAAATAGTATTAATAGTATCAAAATTTTAGTCTATTTAACCTGACGTCATATTTTAATTTCTCTTCTTATAACAAAAATATATATTCACTTTTTTTATTAAAAGAAAAATAAGCTTATTAATTTGTCAAAAATATAGAACTTATTTAACCCGAAGATGAACTCTTTTAAATAATTGATTTGCCAAAATAATTTTCAATAAATAACTATTTAAAAGTGTTTTTCCCTTTGCTATATTTAAGAATGATATGTATTTAATACAAAGTATTTTTAGTTGATAGAATAGCTGTCTCTCAGAGGCATCTCAGAACAAGCTTGATGATCATTAATTACATTTCCCCCTACCTCTCCTCCAAAAAAAAAACTTCTAAACGTTTTGTTTACGTTTAGTTATTAAATAATAATTTAAAGTACAAACGAAAATTACAATTTTTTCCTTTTTAATAAAATCTAATTAGAATTTTTTTTTTCTAATCTTTATGTATAAAACTCAAAATTATTATAAACTCTCTGGTACTTACTTATCTTGTATGAAATTTTTTATTTTTTTTTTTTTCAAAAAATTAAGTAAACTGAATAATAAAATGAATAATCGAATAATCCTACCCGAAACGGCACGAGATTCTTTAAAAAATGTTTCAAACATCAAGTATTTAAAAATTAATTTTAATTGTTTTTAATTGCATAGGTCTAGATCCGCCACTGTATGTCACAGTTACTAGTTATTAGATTGTAGCCCCCCCCCCCCCTAAAGAGGTTCAGATCCCGTCCCAAACGACAAAATGTTCTCTTTAAAAGAGATTCTGTGCCAAGATCTAAATGTCCAGGAAAACTGACAAATGAAACGATTCAAGTTTCATTCTTTGACTTGCTATAAAAATGAAAAAAATTGTTTTTTGGCAAAAAACCGGTTTTCAAATTTCATAATTTTCACTTGAAATCGATATTTGTATATCAGCGTAGTAGCTAGTTCATCCATACTTACAAAAATGAGAAAAAATATCATTAATATTTATATATAATTTATTTTTGAAACTAATAAAATGTTTTATAATAAATTTTAATTATATTCTTCTAAAAATTTCTTATATGGAAAGGAATGAATAACTAATTTGTTTTTGAAATTAATTTTTTTTAATTCATTAAATAATTTTTGTTTGGGTCAAATAGGAAGTGTCAATAATTGAGCCTCTATTTAATAATTACAAACACTCTTTATTAGAACCTCTCGGCAGGGATCCAACCTTGCCATCTTCAGCCTTCAAAAAGGGAATAAAAATTTATAACCCACAAGCGGTACCTAAAATTCTAAGCCTATAATATTCCAAACGTTCCAATAAAGAAAGTTTATAATTATTAATTAGAGGCTCAACTATTGGTTGCATCCTCTTTATTTATCTTCTTCATTTAAAAACTTATCTACAGCTACGATTGACTATTCAAAGTTACATTGTTGAAAACTACATTTTTTCCCTTCACAGGGCGAACAAAACTCTTGAAATATATAGCAAGTTGTGGCTGTTATAGAATTGGATTAACAAGGAGAAGATGTGAATAATAAATATTTTTTATACCTTCATTAAAATTTTGGATATAGGCGGCAAAAATGGCTTGTGGCCTGATTCCAACATCTTTTGTAAATAAATAAATAATTAATTAAAATTTTGATAAAATACCTTCTAAATTTTCCTCAATTATCTATCCAAAATAATATCAATATTGTTATTTCAATAACGGAAAGTCCCATGAGTAAATTTTTAGAATTCCCAAAAGCCTTCATCAGAAGTTCATCCTTAAGAGAGCAAATTGAAGTATTAGAATTAGGGCTAAAAGGACGTCTCAAATATTTTCTCCCCTGGTAATAGTCATCCCGACCAGACTAAATTATTGATCAACGGGGCCGGCGCTTAGGGGAACGGAACGTCGGCGACGGGATCAACCCTCGTCTCGTCGATTCCTGGGGCCCCTTCTCGGAAGACCCCCATGACGTGCATTAGCCTTCTGATGGGGTTCCCGTCGACCCCGGGATAGACAGACCCTCGCTTCGGTCGATATCTTGTCGCTTGTCTTTTGAGCAAGCCTTGTATCCGGATGGTCATCGGAAAACACAATCTCCTCTCTCTTTTATCACGAATGCTAAATCAATGGCAACTTTATTCCATAAATCTAAACGAATTCACCTAAAATATTAATTTACCAAGCTCGTAAACTTTATGACGTAATTTCGTAAAACCGAGCTGTTATATCCATGCATCATCCCAAAAACCTTCGCAACTTTAGTAACATTAAACTAACACATAATCATAATTTTGTTTAAGTTATTTTAACAAAACAATAATTAAAAATGTATATTATTAATACAAGAAGAACAACAAATATTTTCTAGTCTTTGTTTTGAATATTAACTATAAATGATTCTGTTAATTTCGCTAATGCTCTTATTAAATATTATCTTAATTTACGATTGTAGTATCTAAATTATATCAAGCAGAAATGAAACCAAGAAAAAGATCAAAGGACATAATTTTGTTAATAATTATTTTCTTCCCTTAGAGCAAATGATATAACAAGAAATTTTCCGAAACTAATCTTGTGAGAGGTCGGTCGGTTGCCCTCTTGAGAGCGGTCATTCGGGCAATCTAAACACCCTGGCTCATAAAGGGCCCAAAGGGCTCTAATCTCTCTCGGCTTCTTTTGACCCAAAACGAGGCTCAGAGTACTTCTTGCTAAGTACTTACATAAAGCTTCATTTCGGAAACTCTCCTTGCCTTAGATGGAAACCATTTATTAAACTATTCATTATAGTGTTATGGGCAAATAGTTATTACCAATGAATAAATTATAAAATCATCTTAATAAGATACAACTTCATTTCTTCTTTATTATCTTATCATTGAAGGGTGGAGTATAAATTTAAGAGGAAAAAAATTGACAGGCTCCTCCCACAATCTAAAACCTTAAAAATCTGGTGTGACTGGTCGCACAACCCACAACTGTCTCTTACCTTCGGTAATCGAAAGTTGTGTTCTGTGCTTGTCACACCAGATTTTTTGTGTCGACATGTATTTAGTTTCCGACAATACGTTACATTCGATTTTCAAGATGCAAAATTTATGGGAAAATATTTATATTTTGTTACCATGGCAACCATTTAGCCTATCTCTCTTTTGAAGTACAAGAGTAAAGTGGTTTTCAGAAGATTTCAATAACAAAATAAGAATATACATTTTAAAAAGTATCTAAAAAATTACTGATTTTTGAATTTTAATCAAAATTGTTGTAGCTTTTTTTTTTTAATTTTTTTTTAAGAGGGAAAAAAAGAAAGAGAAGATAAGAAAAAAAAAAAAAAAAAATATTTTTTAAAAAATTTTTAAAAAATTTGATTTTTTTTTTTTTTTTAAAATTTTTTTTTGGAGATTTTTAAAAAATTAAAAAAAACAAAAAACTACTTCAGTAACGTACTAGTACTTTTTGGCCGATTTTTTTCACCCCCCAGGGGGGGGTCTAACTTAAATATAAAATCTCAACATCCTAGCTCAATTCCTTCATGCTTAAAATTAAACACACACAGACAGACCATGTCGCGAAAATCACTTTTTTTTTTCAGGGGACCTCAAAACGTGTATATCCATCAAAATCTCGACATCGAATTTTTAACATGAATCCAATACTTTCTCTCTCTATATATTAAAATATATAGAGGTAAGAGAAAGTAAAAATAAAAGACCTCAAAACTAGAACTCAAAAATGAAGGCTAAAAAATTTTTTTATGAAAAATTGTTTTTTTCTTTCATATACTTTTTTAATTTTTTTGCATAAAACTCAAATGATCTCTCTGGTCATTATATTAATTTAAAATATAATAAAAAAAATGAGAGTAGTGATCCTAGCTTGAACAGTACTTATTCTTTGTCTAAACTCGGATCCATCTCCCAAGAGGAGAAAAAGAAAAATTACTATTTATTTTCGAAAGAAATGAATCAAATTTTTTTTATAAAAAATTTACATATATTTTTATAGAAATTTTAGTATGTGATTTTTGAGAATAAAGGAAACTATTGGGGTAGGGTTTTTTTAATTTAATTTTTAACTAATATTAAACAAGTGAAAATAGAGACAATAGAGACGGGGTCTAAATTGCCTTCGCTGCGGAAAAAGAACTTGTTAATGAAATTAAAAAAAATAATAATAATATTATGATATTTTTGTTCACTTTATTATTTATTCCAAATGCATATTGGGGACAAAATACTGACCGAATATAAATGAAATATAAAAACAAGGAAATTTCATTAAAAGAAAATTGTAAGATTAGTATTTAAGGTCCCCCCCCCCTTTTTGGACAGAAAAATATTAACAAAATCCTGGGACTCTCAATGAAAATAACATTCATATCATCATACTATAAGGTATATTAATAATAAAATATTTCCCTCTTCTGAAATATCTTCTTCTTTCTTTGTCTGATTATTCCCGCGGTGCGGGGTCGGCAAAATTGATTTATAAAGAAATATGAGGCCGAGGAATAATCCACGTACTCACTAGAAGTGAGTGTCTCCTAAAATATAAAATTCCTTAAAGGCCCTAGGGTATAGAATGGTGAAAATGCCCTTGGAACATATTTCAATGATACATAGGGGATTTGTAGGTGCTAATAAAATAATAAGATGCTGAAAGTTTCAGATCCTATCTCAAATGGTTTTTGAGAAAAACCAAAATATATAAAAATCAGAAAAACATTTTTTCTCAGGAACGGCTGAATCGATTGATTTGAATTTTTGATATGTTTTGGGGGTTGGTACCTTCTAGGGAAAAAATCAAGACCTATACCGGATCATGACATCCTTGAAAAAATGGCGTTTTTTTTTAATTTTAATTTTTAACCATGATACAATTTTGGCACAAAAATGAAACAATTTTTTTAAATCCTCATTCAATTTCCTGTAAGTTCATAAGTTCATAAATTCATAAAAAATACCCATAGTAGAAAAAAATAAAAACCATTTATTACTCAAATATTACTTTATATGTTTTTCTTTAATCTTGTTTTTTATTGCTAAGCTTACACATATATTTTCATTTTATTCAAAATAACATTTATATTCATAACATCAAAATTTTTTACCTAAATCAAAATTAAAATTTTTAAATATCTATTATCATTAACTATAATCTATAAGATAAAACATTTTATTAATAATAATAAAAATAAAAATAATATCAAAAAGATAAATCTGGGAAAAAAAAAAAAAAAAAAAAAAGGAAAAAGGCGGCCCCCCTAAAAAAAAAAAAAAGAAAAAGCAAGGAAAAAAGGGAAGGAAGAAAGGGGGGAAGGAAAAAGGAGGGGAGAGGAGAAGAAAAAAGCGGAAAAGAGAAAAGAAAAGAAAGAAGGAGAAGAAGAAGAGATTTATCTTTTTGATATGAGTTTTTATTTTTATTATTCATTAATCAAAAACTGATTTTATCTTATAGCATTATACATGTAGTTAATGATAATAGATATTTAAAAATTTTAACTTTTGATTTAGGCAAAAAATTTTGATGTTATGAATATAAACTGGTTATTTTGAATAAAATGAAAATATATGTGTAAGCTTAAGCAATAAAAAACAAGATTAAAGCACAAAACATATAAAGTCAATATTTGAGTAATAAATGGTTTTTATTTTTTTCTACTATGGCGTACCTTTTTTTATGAATTTATGAACTTATGAACTTACAGGAAATTGAATGAGGATTTCAAAAAAAATTGTTTCATTTTTGTGCCAAAATTGTATCATGGTTAAAAATTAAAATTAAACAAAAAACGCCATTTTTTTCAAGGATGTCATGATCCGATATAGGTCTTGATTTTTTCCCTAGAAGGTACCATCAGCCTCCAAAACATATCAAAAATTCAAATCAATCGATTCAGCCGTTCCTGAGAAAAAAATGTTTTTCTGATTTTTACATATTTTGGTTTTTCTCAAAAACCATTTGAGATAGCGATCTGAAACTTTCAGCATCTTATTATTTTATTAGTACCTACAAATCCCCTATGTATCATTGAAATATGTTCCAAGGGCATTTTCACCATTCTTAACCCCTAGGGCCTTTATTTGAATGCTTAATTTTTCTATAAATTAGATAATAAAAAAATCAGAATAACTAACAATTTTTTGACTAATAAATTAACACCCCATAATTTTTTTTTTAAGTAATCAAATATCATAAACTTCCACGATCTCTAGTTTTAGATTTTTAACGACATATTAATAATTTTGAGTTTTTTTTTTAATTCTCATTGCATAATTTCATGTAACTATTTGAATAGATGAGAGAGAGAGAGAGAGGATGGATTTTATTTTCGACCAAGAATTGTTAAAAAGAGAAGAGAAGGGCAAAAAAGGTGAATAGCCGCTATTCACATTTCTTCGACCTCAATCGAGTTTTCGAGTTTATATTTAGTAGCTAGATTGTTTTGCAGCGGTCATTCGATGAATACGGGGAGGAGGGAAGGGAGGGATGAGTTTAGGTGTAGGAATTGTGTGCTGTTTCTGATCGTTGGGCGAATCGATGCAGACGTGGGACGTGGGGGTGTTCGGCTGGGTTTTCGTCCTCTGATATGGATTTACCCGCAGAGTCAGTGAGGGGTCCGATGGAGGTCTAGAGCGCCGGGTCCTTGACCCCGAATCGGGTGAGTGCAGGGCACAGGGCTGCAAGGGCGCCTGCACCCCGCCCGGCCGGGCCCTATCCTATCCTCCCTTCCCGTTCCCGGATCTCTATCCCTATCCCTTTTATCCCTCCCTATCTCTCTACTCCCCCGCAGTCACACACTCCACAAAATATGGTGCTTAGTTTTGAACCCTTCGTTCCTTTTAAATTAACTTTATAATCTTCTTTTACTTTATCATAACATACGGGAATATGTAAAATATATTCAACCTCTCTTTTCTTTTAATTAACATAGCAACATATTAGGATTAGTAAAAATTCGTCATCAATTTTGGATAATCGTTGAGCTTAGGTTTAAATCCATAAGAAGACAAATTATCCTGAGAAATTATGAAATAATCATATACTTGTCACTCTGACATATCCAGTTATAAAACATTTTTTTACTTTCTCTTACCTCTATATATATGTTAATATATAGAGAGAGAAAGTATTGGTTTCATGTCAAAAATTCGATGTCGAGATTTTGATGGATATACACGTTTTGAGGTCCCCTGAATCCAAAAAAGTGGTTTTCGCGACATGGTCTGTCTTGTGTGTGTGTGTGTGTGTGTGTGTGTGTGTGTGTGTGTGTGTGTGTGTGTGTGTCTGTCTGTCTGTGTGTCTGTGAACAAAATATCTCAAGAACGAAAAGAGCTAGGAGGTTGAAATTTTATATTTAAGCACCCCCATGGGACCTGACACGAAGCTTTTGAACAAAATCGACCAAAGAGTACTAGTACTTTACCGATGCACTTTTTCAGTTTTTTTCGATTTTCTCAAAATTCGCTCCAACGATTTTTTTTTTAATTCAAAAATCAATTATTTTTTAGATTCTCTTTAAAATGTATATTCTCATTTTGTGATTGAAATCTTCTGAAGACCACTTTACTCTTGTACTCCATAGAAAAGATAGGAGAAATGGTTGCCATGGTAACAAAATATAAATATTTTCCCAAACTTATAAATTTTACATCCCCCTTTAATATATTTATATTTTTTTAATTTTTATTGTTTTAAAGTTGGGAAGGGGTGTGGGTGGGAGGGGGGGTGGAAGGGGGGAGGGGGGGAAAAGAGAAAAAAAAAAAAAAAAAAAAAAAAAAAAAAAAAAAAAAAAAATTTACATCTTGAATTCAATTGTACCCTACTGTCGGAAACTAAATACATGTCGACACAAAAAATCTGGTGAGACAAGCACAGTACACAACTTTCGATTACCGAAGGTAAGAGAAAGTTGTGTGCTGTGCGCCAGTCACACCAGATTTTTTTTATATCAACTACATACAAACTCATCTTGATTCTTCATGAAAAAATTCTAAATAATAATTTTTGTTTTTTTGGAGAATTGAATAAATTACATATTAACTTTTACTCTTCCAAATTTATTTAATTAAATAGTAAGGAATGTAATTTAAATAATTTTATCAATCAGGGTGTAGACCTAAAACGAACAATTTATATTTGAATCATGAAATAGAGACAATATTAGCTATATATTAATAGTAGGAATAAAGTTTTTTTTTTTTAATACCAATTTAACCCAAAATTATTTGTAATCTTTAGAAAGATTTCATCACTCGAGACGGAAGATGAACCTCTAACCCCTAGCACAAGAGACGAGCTTTGTGCTACGGCCCAGGATCAAATATAGGTTAATTAGGATCAAATTAAGATTTCATGGCTCAAAAGCCAAAGGTATTACTCGCCAACCCCTCGTTGTAAATTGATTTTTCTTTTAATACCTATACTCAATATCCGATCGAGAGATTAGATAAGCCCATAGAAAACATATATTTGGCTAGTATTTGAAATATTAGAAACTGCAAAATTTTAATTGTAATTTTCTTTGCAAAGACTAATGATTCCCACTTCCATCACGCCTAGAAGGTCTTTTGTTTTTGGTTTCTGTAAATAGGCAATGACCAATTCACTAATGCATTTTTTGATTAATTTTAATCAGAACTCATCTAGAGAGATTCAAGGAGGGGTTAGTTGTTAATTTCTACGGAAATTCAACAAAGATATCCATGCCTGTTTTGATTAAACTAATAAATTAACACATTCTTCCAAATATCATCATTTCTATTTCATGAAATCAAAATCCTCAGTAAATATATAGGATATATATTCCTAGAAATAAATGACTAATGACATATAACCGATCCCAACTGTAAAACAAAATATATATATTTTCTTAAATACTCTATAATGTATTTTTCTATTAATCAAATATTAAATTCATATGTAATAATTTCTGAAGAGGCGAGGCTTGATCTATTAATTATTTTTTAGAATAGCCTACGTAGGCTATTAATTTATCAACTTAAATTTTTCCCAAATTAGATGTGGCACTCGTCCTCGGGCTTGGTGTAGTTGGTAGCGCGCCTGCCTTGAATATCAAGGGTCGAGGATTCGTATCCCAGGCAGTTCGATGATTTTATTTAGGCCATTTGGATACCAAATAGCTTAAATAAGAATGCCTGGACCCCCAATATATAGCCTATATTTACAAATAAAGGGTATCGTAAAAAGTCTTAAATGGCCTAAGTTGCCGAAAAGACTGTGTGTATGTGAGTGTGAATGGAAAAAAAAGTGTGAGTGTTAAAAAAAAAATGTGACACTGAAGGTCATAAGTTTATTTTTATTAAATATCTGATTTTTTTTTACTCGTGAACTAATTAGAAAGATCTAATTTAAATGATATAGAAACTTATTTTCACCTGTCTTAAAAAAATGAAATAAATATAATTTATCATTTCATATTATTAATAGTAGTAGTGTATATTATTGAAAATTTTTTTTAGAAAACTTGCCTCTCTAAGATCAAGATTGAATTTGTTTGCTTAATTTATTCTTTTTTAATTTATTCAGTGGAAGAAAAAAAATTAATTTTAGAATCTTTGGCAAAATTTGTGATATTCACTGTTATTATATTTAATGACAATAACTCGTCTGACCTGACCTTGCATGAATTTTCCTGTTCGCCTGGATCTTATATAATTTTATTCAAATTCATTACTACCAAATAAAAAAAAATATGAACAAAATATAGGCCGAATAAGCTAAAAATTAATTTTCGAATTATATACTACGTATAAAGGCCAAGGTTACCTCCGGGTAGAAGAGGATTTCCTGAATTAATAATCAATTAATTCTAGAATTATTGACTCAAAAGATTTGTCTTTATTGTTTTTAAATCTCTCTGATGATTTTATTTGTTGATCAAGAAATCGATGATTGCTATTTTAGCATTTCCTCTTTTTTTAAATTAACGCCTAATCCTGAATATTGATCTCAATCTAAATATATAAATTCTATCTTGATAATTTTAAATTATAAATAGATTTTGTTTATTCTATGCCTTATTTTTAATAAATGAATTAAAAAAGAAAGCGTATATATAAGAAGAGTTAATGAGATACGTATTTGTTTTTCTATTTTCGAAGACCATTATTATTTTAATTATGAAAAAGTAAATATTTATCTAGCAATATGGAAAAATAATTAATTATTCCTATTCATAACTATCGTTATTTATTCTAATGAATATTCAAATGCTTAGTTCAAATACAAAATTAAATAAAATTTAATAGAAAAAATCTTATCCCACACAACTTCTCTTCCTTCTATCGTTTTCTTCTTTCTCCCAGATTTTTTCGCATTATTTAGTTTCCGACATACGTACATTCGATTTTCAAGATGTAATTTATTTCAATTTATTTTTTTCCATCACCATGAGATTCCCTTGGGGGTTTTTTTTTTTAAAAAATTTTTTTTTTTCCCGCAAAAAAATAAAAATATTTTTTCTTTTTTTTTTTTTTTTTTTTTATTTTTTTAAACCCCCCACCCCCCCCCCCCCCCCCCCCCCCCCCCCCCCAAACCAACAAAAAAACCCAACCCCAACCCCCAAAGATTTTTTTTGAGTGGAAGCACCAAAAAACAAACCCACCCCAAACACCCCACACATATATTTTTAAAAAACAAACCCATCCCTTCTCTTTATATAAAAATAAAAATAGAGGTGGAAAAAAAAGAGTAAATGATCAAACAACTTGTCTGATTTTGAGTCAGTATGTTTGACACGCAACTCAAATACCTTTGGGATTTTTAAAATATTTTCAAAAACAACCATTTCCCCCAGGAGAAATATTTTATTTGTATACCTAAAAGTAATAACATACTCTTCCTTCTATTTAATTCAAATGATCTAAAATTTCAAAAATAAGAAGTCTTGTTCTATCTGTGTACTGTTTTATAGGAAAGTTAAGTGAGAATATTTTCAAACTGAGTCAAAAATTAAAAAACTATTTAATTCCAGATGCATCTATAATCACTAAATTTGCATTGTTTATGTTTTTTTAAAATACGCAAGAAGCAAAATATTTAAAATAAAATAAATATTTAATGTCTTATTAAAATAAGCTTACTTATTTTTACTTTCTCTTACCCTATATATGAAATATATATAGAGAGAAAGTATTGCGATCATATAAAAAATTCGATTCGAGATTTTGATGGAAATGTTTTGTGGTCCCCTGTGTCCAAAAAATGGTCTGTCTGTGTGTATCGATTTTAATTGAGGTACCGGATTGAAATTTTATATTTAAGTTAGGTACTGTACCCTCCCGGACACTCTAAATAAGCTTTTGAACAAAATCGGCCAAAAAGTACTAGTACTTTACTGATGCACTTTTTCAGTTTTTTTTTTATTTTTGCTCGAATGATTTTGTTTAAAATCCAAAAATCAATTATTTTTTAGATGCTCTTTAAAATTTATATTCTCATTTTGCCCTTAAAATCTTTTGAAGCACACTTGACTCTTGTATTACTTAGAAATGCAAGTGGTCAAGTTTGGAACTAAGGTGCTATGGGAAACTTGGCACAAAACTCTCATGTGACAAGCACAGTACACAACTTCTCTTACCAAAAGGTAAGTGTGCTGTGGGACCAGTCACACCAGATTTTTAGAATTTATTATAAAAAATCATTATTTTATTTTATTTAATGTTCCCCGCTAAAAATTTTGGTTCTGACGAATTAAAAAGGTGAAAATAAATTTTCCCCTATCTGTGCAATTACATTTCTTTATTAACTGTAAAAAAAAATTAAAAGGTTTAATATTCGCAATTCATGCTCTATCGCTATAATGGATGCAAACTAATCAAGTGGGCTTGAACTGGGGTGTTGTTTTTTGCCCGTGATATTCCCGGGTCCCGGTGCTTTGATGAGAGAGGGGATTCTAGGTGAACCCTAAAAGGGGTTCCATACATCGAGGGGGTTGCCATGGGGCCAGTCAGGGTTACCAGAACCCGAAAACATGGCGCCGGCGCACCCCACGGGAATACGGGAAACGGGAAAACGGGAACGCAACCCTCGCCTCGCCACCTTCCAAAAAAAAAATACCCTTCTCGAATTTTCCTGTTGTGCAATCGAATAATAAAGTCAACGTTACATTGTGTCTTCGATTTAAAATCAAATGAATAAATTTCTCTACTTTACCGTCCAGCTATACGATTTCCCTGTAGATAGATGTTTTGCATTTAATTTTCTTCTCATTTCAATATTTAAATATATTGATTGTATATATAGAGGCCTATATATATAATCTAGAATTTACAAAAAAGGACAAAATTTTTCCCTATGATTATACGAATTTTTAAAAACCATCTTTAAACTTCTTCTAGGTTCTCAAAACGCCCACTTTTCTAAACCATTAATACTTCTAATAAAAAAGCTCAATCCCCAGTTCCTTTACAAAGATCCTGTCGAGAAAAGATAGCTATACACCTGCAATACAGCAACCTGTGAATTATTATATATCACAATGTTTTTTTTTCCTTTTAATACCGTAAAATAAGATACCAAATGGTATAAATAAATATGTCTGCACCCATAGGCGTAGCCAGAAGGGGTTTTGGGGGGTTCAACCCCCCCCCCCCATGGGATTCAAGCCATGACTAGATATTTAAGCTCTATAATACAAATTATATTTCATATAGGGTAAGAGAAAGTAAAATATAATGATTTACTCTAGCCAAAAAATCTGGTGTGACAAGCACAAAACACAACTTTCGATTACCGAAGGTAAGAGCGGCCCCCCTGCGGGTAACCCATGGCCCCCTAGGGCTGTGACCCACGACTAAAAGAAGCACTGATCTATTAGACCCTATAAGGACTTTACGGTATATAAATATCTTCCAAATAAAAATATCAATGATCGAAAAATATTGAAGTGAAATGCTCCTCTATAGATGACCAGTGATACAATCCAGAGTTCGGATTGCCTATCTACAGGGACATTCACAATGTACTGAATTTAATGTATTTTTTTCTTTATTTGATTGACCTCGGCCATCGGCCAGCATAGGTGACCATCAACCAGCAAAAAATGACTAAATACACAAGCCCTCCCTATTACCTGTACAGACAAACATAGGCACACCTTAAATCAATAAATAAGCAGCTAAACAAATACATAACACAAATTAACTAACAACAAAATAATTTTTTTTAAATTTGTTTAAGGTCTTTTTCGGCATCAGAGCCATTTAGAGCCAGTCTCTATTCATTTCAATTGATTGGTATCCAATTCATTTGAAATAAATTCTTCGCCTGCGACGGGTTTCGAACCCTCGACCTTTGACACCAGAAGCTCTACCTCTGAGCCATACCTCATTAAATAAAAAAAAAAAAATTATTTTGTATCTAGATTGTTACTTTCTCTTACTGTATATATTTTTGTATATGTAACCAAAAAAATTGAATTATTCTATTATAAAAAATTTGTTGAAAAAGCAAACTAACAGTAAAGTAGTTTTTTAAACTTCTAAGTAAAGTTGGAGTGAGAATAAAAAAAAATGAATAATGTATAGGCAATAGTATTATAATGAATTAAATAAAAAATTAATGAAGGAAAAAAAATAACATAAGTTTAGAAAGGTTACTTTTAATTTACAGATAAATTCTCTAACTCGGAAAGCTCTCCCGAAGGTTTAGCAAATGGCCTTTGAAGTCCTTTAATTAAACTGAATTTGTTTGTTTACCCAGCCTTTCTACGATCCATCTGATTATTTATCTATTTACAGTCCTTGAGGTCGACTGTTTAAAGATCACAAATTCTCATGAAGGTGTATGTTGCTAGATCAATTTTCCAAGTACCAAAAATTATTAGCAATTACCTTTATGTTTATGTTGCTTTTACTCTTCCAAACTAAGACTTTATATTTTCTTTTATTATTTTAGTTTATAAGATCAATGAAAAATTTTTATTAACAAAAAAAAAAAAAAAGTTTCTGATTAAAAGTTATAAAAACAAGTAATTTCCATAACTTAAAAAATTTTATTTTGTCATCCGATGCTAGAAAAAAAAAAAAAACTTATAAAATAAAGAATCTTTTTCTATTTTTTTCATAATTAAATTACAACATAATTAATAAAAAAGTTTTAAATTTTTGAAAAGACCCAATTTTTTTTTTCAAAAATTTTTTATACCTTTTGTTATTAAATTTTCTTAATGGATTGAATTAAATTAACAGGCCGTCGAGAGGGATGTCGGCCTCAGGGGTAGTATATTAATTCGGGCCTTCCTCGAATTTCAAAAAATCGCTTAAATTCGAATATATGGGCTTAAAAAATTTAATATTCTATAGCCTAATTTATTTTTTTCATGATTCAACTAAGAATTAGGAACTTAAAGGGCA
Source organism: Euborellia annulipes (assembly GCA_023213315.1). NCBI lineage: Eukaryota > Metazoa > Arthropoda > Insecta > Dermaptera > Anisolabididae > Euborellia > Euborellia annulipes. Next base: position 212,462 of record JAKCPI010011913.1, on the reverse strand, counting down.
CAGTCCCCTCAGAGAGGAAACTATATTGAAGATTTTTAAATTATTATTTTTTTTTTTTTGTCATTTAGAGTTGGAGTAATCAATTGAAAAAAATTTTAATTTTTTTTTCATTAAAAATTAAAGATTATAAAGTTTAAAAGGATCCGGGTCCCATCAAAGGGCGTTATACTCCCCCCAGGCTTGAGTATTAATAACGAGTTTTTTAAATGAAGGAAATAAGCTACCTTTGACTCGAGTCCCTATACAGTATAATAAGCGATAATTATTGATATAATATACAAAAAAAAAAAAAAAAACAATGAAAATTTCTCTTTGGCCCGGGCCCTCAGGGTTCAGAGATATACGGTATTTTAAAAATATTTTTTGTATGGTCTAATAATGGGGCCCGAAATAAAGGTTTGCTGGGGGCCCAGCTAAAAAACGTTACGCTACTGATTCCATCTCGAATAAAATTTTAAAAATAAGCAATGTGATGACACCACCAGATATTTATTTCTCTATCCCCCTCTTCTAGTCTCCCATTCCGACGAATTTTATAAACCACAGAAATTACTGGTATTGTTTTTTTCCCCTCCCAGAATAGAAAAGAGAATGTCCAAGTTGGTTTGGTTTGGGTGGAGTGCAGATTCCATCCACTTTGATCATTAACGCAGACAAGGGAGGACAGGGCGAGGGCCTGTAAAGGGTAGGCAGAGCAGCCACGTGTCTTTATGTCTCTAGTACTATTGGAATGCCTGTATGTACTCAGGGGGTGCTGCACCCTCGCCGGCGTCAAGGGGGTTGCTATGACGACGCCCCAAACGCACCCTCTCTCTCTTCTGCCTAGCCATTACGTGCGCCCCTGTCCCGCCTGACTTTGACCATGAAATCACAAAAGCCCTCACCCTCTTGAACTCCTCCAAAATATTTCTCCAATTTTTTTCTCTTTATAATCACCTTTTTTTTTTTCTTTTAATAATGAAAACTTGGATGATCCTACGAAAAAAAAGAAAAAATTCGCTTTGATCAATCAAATGAAGAAAATCCAAGTTTTTTTTTTTTTAATAATTAAACCCTATAAAAATAATTGACTAAAAGAGTTCATTTCATATATAAAAATTTTTTATTTCTATCTTTTGTTCACTCGACTCATAGGTTTTATCAAAAACAATTTCCCTTTAATATTGGAACATCCTATCATAAACGAGATGAAATAAAATTCTTGGAATCATATCTCTACCAAAATTAAGAGTAATGAAGAAGTGATTTCTGAAATATTTAGACAAAAAATAACTCAAAACATCTCACGGATCAATTTGCTATTCGTACATTGAAGGCATCAGACATGGGAGAACAGGGGAGGGGTTAAATCCCCGGGACCGGAGCACCCTGTGGGACTCCAGACCCACATGGTAAAAACTAAAAAAATCTATTAATATTTAAATTTAAAAAAAATAATGTACTTATTTTATAATAAATATTTACCCTACAAAGAGAACGTTTCGAGCAGTACTAATTTTTTTTTAAGGTTTTTCGCAGCATCCGAAGTCATTTACGTCTATATGCATAGTTCTAGTTAATGATCAATAAAACTGGCCTGAAATATCTATTGGTGTGTAAATTTATCCACCCAACAAAAAAGCTAATCAATAATCCTGATGATTAAAGATTACAATGTATGTACAAAATTAATTTCCCCTATATGATTTCAATTATAGTTCATTTAGGATAAAATATATATTGTATATATAGGATAAAACAAAACAATAAAAATCAATAAATGAACTTTTCGCATGGAAATTCATTATCATGAATATGAATGTCGTAGTGAAATTTAATAAATCATCAATAAAAATTTTTGAAATTTAATCAGTGCGTTTATAATAAAGAAAAATATTCTTTTAGGATGAAATCTATCTTAGATTCAAGTGGATATAGGTCTACTACCTGTCTTTTGATTGAAATTTTTTTATTCATCACACAATGAATTAATTTATCATTGACATGACCTTTTTAAAAACCATATTTCCAACCGGGACGAGATGTCAACACTGTTCAGTGCCACGTGTGGCTGTTTGATCCACCCTCCCTTAATCACATCCTGAATATTGCTATTATTTATAAATAACCAACCCTACCTATCTGTAATTATAAAATAACAATCCTATTATTATTCCCATGCGCGTTTTGAGCCTATCTGATATATTAAATTGAACCCTGAGTCTTGTATCTCTATTTAACTTTAATATTGAACTATCAGCAAAGGGGAAGAACTGACAACTACAGCTTTGTCCGTATTGTGCATTACCTACTAGATGGGTTCGCAGTTTAAGTGCTTTTATGAAATTCTGGCAATTTGGATGATGATTAGACGGTGAATTGTTGTTTCAACTCTCTCAATAATAAAGAAATTTTAAACAGTAATAAATACCCCTACATTGCGACAACTCCTTATTTCTGAGGAACTTCCTCTGGTTCTTCGGGTTTTTTCACTCGAGATCTCCGTTTAATCTTATAATTGAAAGGGTCGAGAGCAGTGTTAACCCACAAATATATAGTTCTGAGATCAATTTTAAAGTTTGGAAACAAACAAAACACCTTTAGGATGTTGGTTTGTTTTCTACTGTCAGAGCACTCGAATGGCAATATCAGGCTGAGAAACAAACTGTTCAACTAGTAAAGAGCTTTGCTCCATTGATGGTGCTGAAAAGTCGGGTTTGTCATAATTGTGGATTAGCACTATCTGCAGCCGATCTGGTTATATTATCAGGGACAGACGATATACTATAGAAGAAGCATCAAAATTCGACCAGGGTAGGGAAATGGTTGACATGAAAAGACATCTTTGAATCGTGTAACTCGTGGTCGCCATCCACCTACTCGCAAGATTTGACCTCCTGAGTTATTATTTTTCAATCCACTGCTTCAAATCAGATTTCCATCGCATTCCAATATTCGATAATATATTCGATGCTGTTTATATGGGCCAAGGGCAAAATAATCAAACAAAACATACATTTTTAAAAATAAATTTGCAAAAATAAAAAAAAAAAACGAAAATATGTTAACTTGGCTACTAAGTTTAAATTTTATCGTTAGTTTTCTCTTATCATAAATTATTTTAAGTCCAAATATTTATATTTACTTAAAAAAAAATACTTTTAAAATCATATGATAAAAATAATCTGTTTTAAAAAATGTTTTTTTTTTTTATTTAAAATTTTTATAATATTGATGAGTCAATAAATAATTAAAATTATCTCGAGAATTTGTAATTATTATATAAATTAAAATTTACATTGATTACGAAATACGAGTTCACCCTCGCCTCTCTTCTAGCTACTCCTTTGCGAAAATCACTTATTTTTGAGCAATCAATATTAAAAAAAAAAAAATAAATAAATAAAAAATAAATGTTTTTCTGTTAAAAAAGAGGAATAAGAATTTTTTTTAGAAAATTTTCCTTGTCCTATTTTTATGGAAAAAAAAAATAAACAACAGCCAAAGACTATTAATCTTTTATAAACATTTCAAAAGGAAATATTCACATTCTGGCAGACTAAATGGCGTATGACGGAGGAAAAGAATAAAAATAAAGAATTATTATTATTTATTGTATACATAGGAAATTCATCGATGAAAAAAAATGATAAATTTATTTTAGTATTTTTGAGGTCCATACAGACTCAATTTTATTTCCTTACCCGCACCCGTAATCTACTACTATCTACCCGCAGTAGGTACAGCCCTTATACATGATAGTCCCTATGCCCCTCCCAATTAACTCTCTTAAAAAAGAATCCTGGTTACTCTTGGCCCTTTGATGGAATTTTTTAAAACTAATTAGTATCCAATATAATTGAAATTTGTTTACTTTCAGAACGGGAAGTTTTCCACCGTCTTTAAAAAGCCCATGGCTTTGACCTATGAATCAGATATAATGCATTGGCTTCTGGTTAAGGGTTCGCATCCCGTTTAATGAACATTTTTCTTTAAGAGGACCCAGGTCCTCGGGGCTCAGGTGAAAACGGAAATATTTAGATTTAAAAAAAAATTAATGAAAATTTGTCTTTGATAAGGTCCGGGCTCCTCGAGGCTCAGATATATCCGGTATTTTAAAAATATTTATGTGTATGGGAGGAGGGGGGGATATTTAAAAATGAGTTCGGGCTGGGGAAGGAGGGGACCCCCAAAAAAATTCTATACACGCCCCGGGGAGGGAGGCCCTCCGAAAAAAAATATATACACGCCCCTGACTATATATACTTAGATATGTTTAAAATATATATGCGCCCCCTCTAGCGCGCCCCAGGCCCCCAACTGTCTCGGTACGCCCCTGGGCCTTAAATTTAAAAAAATAAAAAAAAATTATTTATAATTCAATGCAAATATAAATTTGTATATCTTCCCATCTTTTTCAAATTTTCACCTTAGTCTAGTATAAATCAACGTAAAAACGAATATTACAAAATATATTGTTTTATTAAGCCAAAATCTTGAATGTCTCATCATGGTATTTTCCATTTGAGCCCTTTGACTCCTAAAGAAAATTTCCTAAATTTATCAATAGTTATATTTATCTTCACAGCTCTATTTCTCTCTTAAAATAGACGACGACAACTTTATTAAGACGGATAAGTCAAAGACAAACGTTAAACAAGAGACAAATAATTCAGCTGGTAGAAACTTTAACACGCATCGAGGGAGAGAGAGGGAAAAAAAAGGGTTTTAAATCTGTCTCACCGGTTCTACAAGTATTATACGTATATAAAAATGAATTGTGGCTTTAATATGCCTCGGATGAGTCATGGTTGAGTTTGTTCTTTCCCCCTGTGCTAGCGCCGGCGTCTCATGTACCCGGGGTTCCCCTTTTGGCGTGCTGCACCGGCCGCATAGGGGTTGTTTGTTCTCAGTGCACGCACAATCAATAAACGCACTGGCATTGCCCTACGCAGGTGACTCACCCCTGTTTTTCCCTGTTCCCTTGTTTCTTAGTTCCTTGCCCTAGCCACTTTCTACCCCAGTTGCTTGAAACCCAATTGATTTTTTTCCCTAAGAACCAATAAAAAAAAAAAGTTCACCTTCAAATACTGAAAAAAACAAAAAAAAAAAAAACAAAGGGTCATTTACCTATTGGTGATTGACTTTCTAGATAAATTAAGTTACTGCAAGGCTTGGCTTTTTTAGACTCTCCCAAGTAATAAGTAATCTTGTAAAAAAATAAGCTTTGGGGACTTTAACGCATAAAAAACGGAATTTTGCAAAAGGGCATAATTATGTTGTTTTTAGTTAATTTAATTCATAGTCAGTAAATGATGTAAAATTTTTGACTACAGTAATTATTTTTTATCTATTAATTTGAATCTTCATTTTTTTGTAGAACCTATATTAAGATTTTATCATTATCAAACAATAGAGCAAATTAAAATAAAAACTACAGTATTTGGGTTTTTTTTTTTTGGATATTATAAACTTGTATCATTATTCTTTACAATCATCGAATATTAATTAATATAAGTTAATATCACTTCAAATTATAATTAAAAAAAAAAAAAAAAAAACACTAGGTGGTTTGTTTCACGTTTTTTTATTTTGAAGCAAACACTATGGTAATTTAAACACTACTGTCATCATCAGATGCAACAAGGACTACGTTTTAAAGTCGAATTTATGTGGAATGCATAAAGTGTATTATTTCAAAATAAAAAAAAAAAAAACTTGTAACAAATCACCTAGTGTTTTCTCAATATCATTTGATATTAGTTTTAGTGATATTAATATACTATTATATATTGTTTATTTAATTTTTATTTTACCGAGGGACGTTCCACACCCAGGTAACTATTTGGGTTAAAAGCGCTAATCTACGCCATCCCTTTTGTGTAAACCCTAAACAATGAATCATCCCTGGTCGATTCTCCACCCGAATGATTCCCCAACCAAGGTCGATGGAGGGAAAATAATATTTTTAAAAATAAATACATACTCTCATTATCCTATATTTATTTATCATTTTAAACTATAAGCCTTATAGTTTAGATAAAAGTCATAAATTTATAAAAGCATTTTTATTTTTTTGTATGTTTCTCATTTTGTCGGGCTCTATCTCTTTTTAGTCTGTTTTCTTATTTGTAAATTAAACCTATTCAAATTAGCTAAAAATTTTATATTGTTCTTTTTTTTCTTGTTTCAGGTAAGCAAATAGAACTTCATGACTCAGTTTTTTTGTAAGTAATATAAATATATTGGCTACCACTAAATAAATATTTACAAAGGCATAAGAAATCATGCTGTAAAATAATAAAAAAATTAATATTAATTAAATAAGCATGGTATTTAATAGATAGTATTAATAATAATTTATTCTCTTATATTTTTACTTTCTCTTACCCTATATATGAAATATATTTAGAGAGAAAGTATTGCGATCATTTTAAAGTTATTTCGCCTGTTGAGGCCATTTGACTTTCAACAGTCTCGTTTGTTGGGGGCCACCTATTCCAATTTTAAGCCCTGCTTGGCATTGCTCAACAAAACTGATCTTAGCTACCATTCTTCTTGCCAAGCCCCCCGGTATCCTCTTATATGTATTTTATTATTTCATTTGGTAACCAATCCAATTGGAATAAATTTTTGTCGCATGAAACGGGATGCGACCCCTAGTACAAGAGGCAGAAACACTAGCACTGAGCTATGGCCCAAGGGCTCTTCTTATATTGATCATATTAAATATAACCTGAACTAGCCTGGTGATTGTTCTAAATAAAAAATTTCTCCAGAAAACTATTTTTTTATTTACAATAGATATAGCTTACTAAAAGAGGCATGTTCTGATATTGAACATAATGCAAGCAACTTTTTAATTAAATATGTTTGTGTTAAAATTTGCAAAACAAGTTAAGGTGCGCGTCTCGAAAAACCGTTAAACCCCGAATGAGAATTTGGTTACTCTAGGCGGCAAGAGATGGCGTTAGTTCTCCCCTTAGGGGAAACAAGCGTTTTATTCCACACAATGATTACTAATTTAATTTTCTATAACAGCGGTTCCCAACCCGTGGGCCGCGGCCCAGTTGTGGGCCGCGGGCTGATTGGAACTGGGCCGCGGATGTCTAAGAAATGATAAAAATTATATACAATATATATACGGTATAGGTTATATATCTGTTACATATACTGGGCCTCAGGGTTTTTTTTACGGAAAAAGTGGGCCGCACATCAAAAAAGGTTGGAAACCACTGTTCTATAAGATTAGAACGAATTTTTTTAAAAATAACTTTTATTTAATGTGATTAATCTAAAAAAAAAAAAAAAAATATTCGAAAATCAAAAAAAAGGGCTTCTATAAGTTGTAAATAGCTTTAATTTCAAAGGTCGATAGCTTCAAAATTGGGGCCGCTAGAAACTCAAAATTACCATCTCGAGACTTAAAGATCAAACTTGAAAAAATTTTATTTCTATGGTTTTTAATTTTACAAAAATCACTCTTATTTTTCTCTCTCTCATTTGTTTATAGGAATTTCGGAATAATAAAATAAAAATAAATTAAAAAGTCTGGTCGACCTCCCAATTTCTTTGCCACTGTACCAATTTGATTTATTAAAAACAGTGTAAAATTATATTTCTGAATTAGTCTTTGAATAATTGAACAAATGGTTGTTTAAGTGAGCTTATCTATTTATGTCTTCTGTCATTAGGAATTCCCCCATTTAGCTGAATCCGTCCTGTTCATTATTTATGCATGTCCCAGCTAAGTATTCTCTAGGAGCCATTGGGGGAGTTTTGCTATTGAGCCAGGATGACATTTTTTGCCGAGTTGTTCTCTCCCTTACTGACTAGAGTAGTATGGCTGAAATAGTTATTAGATTGCATTCATCCAGGACTGTAGATTTAACAATAGGGTAGGCTTGGAACATCATGGGCTTGGAAGGCCTCCATACAAAAAAACAAAATATATTATTTAAAAAGAAAGGCGAAGTTTTTAGTTCAACTAATTTTTCTTTTCATAAGAAAAAAATGCACAAAATAAAAATGTGCACTAACTGTGCAGACATTATGCACACCGCTATGGATGGCTGCGTAGCCTCTACGCCAGTTCACACGCATAAATTCGCCTGCGCCGTGCTGGTTGCGTGGAGTTAGGGGCTACGGCTCTTTCTTTCGTGTTTGTTGCTCAGCAGCTTGACTGAAAATATCTGCTCACTCCCATGATTTTTACTCTAATATCGTTTGTTACTACTCTTATTGTAGCATTCCGAACCACCTTTGATTCTCAACTATATAGTCACATGTATGAGAAATGGCAAAATCCTTTTGACTTTATTTTAACACCATTAGAAAACAAGTTCAATCACTGACCTCTTCATTATTATCACTATAAAATTAATAATTATTTTATAGATGTCAAATATTATCATATATCCAATTTAATGATTTCCATGTGAACATCATTATTTCAACTCATAAAATAAACATTAGAATTTTAACCCATACAAATTGATATAACGGCATCCCTAGAATATTTTTGGCGTTGTTGATAAGTTAATTAACGAGATATTTCATCTCTATTTTAAAATTTCATGTTGTTAAAAGTTATTTTCTGTTTACATCCCCTACATGTGCTAATTTTAGAATGATTTTAAAACTCTCCTTTGTAGGGATGAAACGATTGCAATAAAAACAAGAACGATTCCCGGGAAAACCATTTTGTTAGCGTTTTCCTAGAAAATGAAAGGCCTTAATGCGTAAAGCTATTTTATTATTATTATCACTTTTAAAGATGGATCAATAAATTCTTTTCAAAATTATTATTATCATAAATAGAGGCTTTTTATTCATACACTACGATTTATCAAACATTAAATCAATTTCTTCATTAATAATTGATTATTTTATTCTTAAGAAAAGCTTCCTTTTTAAAAATATTCCACTTATCAACGATTGAATATATTATCAGAATAAAAATGTTTTAAGTGGTTTACTCTGCTAGTTTGGATTTTAAATCATTACATAGACCAAATACAGTGTACAAATTGTGTTTATGTGTGTCCGTCTGTGTGTGACGATTTTTTAAAATTGATTTTCTTTGGAAAAAATCTAAAATCTGGTTTGCCTATTTCACATTTAAATTTTAATTATAATTTTTTTGTAATTTAAAGTAATATTCAGTAGATTAACCCTTGAAGAAGATAGATTTCTATCTGATAATCCAAATTTTCAGAGATAGAATTCCAATTGATTCTTAAATAAACATAAACGGGAAATGTGTAATTATGATAGTTTAATATTTACAGGATTATATATTCCGGAAAGACAGAAATTACAATTTTAACATAAACAACATGATTCATACTAGGTCTTTGTTATTTACGAGTATAAACCAATTAGCTCTACCTTGATTTATTCATTAATTATAGTAATTTGAAGATATATAAATAAAAACATTTGAGTCGTCTCCTTTCCTATTTCATTATAAAGATGTAATTCTAACCTCTTAAGAATATTACCAATCGATTTGTTTAATGAGGCTAATTAGTAGCTTTAAGGTAGAAATTGATCTTCCCTTTGAAATGAATGAAGAAAGAGTTCATCCCCTCTCCCAATTGTTACCACGTGCCACTTGAAATTCTCAAGGACTTTTTAGCTGGGTCAAGTGCATTTTCTACACAAATATCCATATCTACACTACTCTCTGCACTTTATAATATTATGTATTACTCATTTGAACGATAGCACTTTTATCTTTTGCCTGTTCTGCAATTAATTTGACCTATAAAATTGCAATCGAATTCACTTATTATCCAATTAGAGAGCTTATCAATTTAATTCTTTTTTTGCCACTTTATTAAAAAAAAAAAATCTGGTGTGACTGGCGCACAGCACACAACTTTCTCTTACCTTCGGTAATCGAAAGTTGTGTACTGTGCTTGTCACACCAGATTTTTTGTGTCGACATGTATTTAGTTCCCGGCAGTAGGAAATATTTGAATTCAGATGTAAAATTTATAAGTATGGGAAAATATTTATATTTTGTTACCATGGCAACCATTTCTCCTATCTTTCCTATGAAGCACAAGGGTAAAGTGTGCTTCAAACAATTTTGAGGGCAAAACGAGAATATACATTTGAAAGAGCATCTAAAAAATAATTGATTTTTGAATTTTAATCAAAATCGTTAGAGCGAATTTTGAGAAAATCGAAAAAAACTGAAAAAGTACATCAGTAAAGTACTAGTACTCTTTGGCCGATTTTGATTAAAAGCTTATTTTTCCGGTCCCGGGGGCTGTTTAACTTAAATATAAAATTTCAACCTCCTAGCTCAATTCCTTCATGCTTAAAATTGAACACACACACACACACACACCCACCCACACACACACACACACACACACACACAGACAGACCATGTCGCGAAAACCACTTTTTTGGATTCAGGGGACCTCAAAACGTGAAGATCCATCAAAATCTCGACATCGAATTTTTGACATGAATCCAATACTTTCTCTCTATATATATATTACATATATACATAGGTAAGAGAAAGTAAAAAAATCCCAAGAACCTTGATTTTTTTATATATTATATATATATAAATCATTTTGGCGCCCCTACTATCAAGTCTGATAGAAAATGTACAGACAAAGATTAAAAAGTTTTTGTGTTTTGTCTGATGACATTGAAAAAGTATATTTTATTATTTAGAGGAAGGTGCAGTATAAAAAAATTAATTATAAAATTTTGTTACTTTCTCTTACATATGTATATATGTAATATATATATAGAGAGAAAGTATTGGTTTCATGTCAAAAATTCGATGTCGAGATTTTGATGGATCTTTACGTTTTGAGGTCCCCTGAATCCAAAAAAGTGATTTTCGCGACATGGTCTGTCTGTCTGTGTGTCTGTGTGTGTGTGTTCAATTTTAAGCATGAAGGAATTGAGCTAGGAAGTTGAAATTTTATATTTAAGTTAGGCAGCCCCCGGGACCGGAAAAATAAGCTTTTAATCAAAATCGGCCAAAGGGTACTAGTACTTTACTGATGTACTTTTTCAGTTTTTTTCAATTTTCTCAAAATTCGCTCTAACGATTTTGATTAAAATTCAAAAATCAATTATTTTTTAGATGCTCTTTCAAATGTATATTCTCGTTTTGCCCTCAAAATTGTTTGAAGCACACTTTACTCTTGTGCTTCATAGAAAAGATAGGAGAAATGGTTGCCATGGTAACAAAATATAAATATTTTCCCATACTTATAAATTTTACATCTTGAATTTTAATATATCGGCGGAAACTAAATATATGTCGACACGAAAAATCTGGTGTGACAAGCACAGAACACAACTTTCGATTACCGAAGGTAAGAGAAAGTTGTGTGCTGTGCGACAGTCACACCAGATTTTTTATTTTCTTTAAAGGCTTAGAAATCTATTTCCAAAGTTTCAATAGCATTTCATGAATGCTTGATCTTATCCTGACTGATTCTGGTGATTTTTAATTAATTACTCACTAAAAAAAGGTATTTTTTAAATTTTATTTATTAATTGGGTAAAGTATCTTTTATAAATATAATTTAAGATGAAATTCCTAAAAAACAGACTAAACACTCATCGAGATATGCAACCTTGTAGATAAGTGTGCAAGCCTTTAAAATATAACTTTATAATAAATTTCATTTTTTTGTACTGTAAAGATGCTTTTTTTAATTAAAATTAATAATAAACCTACTCAAAGAGCCTTTTCATCTGTAGTTTAAATAAATATTGATGGAGTTTAAATCTTAAGAGGGCGAAAAAGACTAAAAAATATAGTCATTTTTTTCTACCAGATTAATAAAAATAAATCTTAGTTTATGCACAGAGATTAGAGTACAGATGGACATAGCTCTTGCTCCTCTAGTACCTTTTTAAAGAAAATTAATATAAAGCCTAACAGCCCATTTCCAGACTTGTGCGATTAAATTGGCCCTCTCTAGCAAGAACGAAATTGATATTTTGGAAATTATTTTGTTATTACTTCTAGCCCATAAGTATGAGTGAACCATCACTGAAAAAAAAAATGTTTACATTCATTACAGCCTTAGCTCAGCCTACTCGAGATTACTATTGCATGTTCAAAAGATCCTGAGGTTGTTTATTATTATCTTGAAATTCAAATTTGTTATTATGAAGGTTCTCTCCCAAAAATCTGGTTCATTTCTTTGGAAATGCCCCTTTCAAGTCTCCAGTAAACAAAATTTAATATTTATTTAAAATCATCAAAATGTTTGGTTTTTAAAATGAATTAAATTTAGACGAGGTCAAGATGGGGTTTTCTTTCTTCCTCGGCCCTTATCGTAATTTAGCCAAAGGCCTTGCAATGTGGCTCAACTTCAGGGTCGCTATCTTTCCGGGAAATAGCAACTTATTTTGATTTATTGATAAGTTTTCTAAAGGTTCTTTGGTATTAATTCTAATACGCCAGTGCTGATCAAATTTAATCAAAATTCAAATATATAATATTTGATTAATTGTAATTTCACCTCAAATTATATATACCTTGGGATTTAAGGTGTCGGTATGATCGAAATAGAAATATTTTTCTTTTAATCTTGCTTATCTTAATATTCTATGAATATGAATTTCCATCTAGTATAATATCACATTTAATGGGATGGATCCCTTTTTCCGTTCTACATAAATTGCAGGTTGTTTATACCTATATTTATTTATGATTTTATTAGGATCCATAAAGTAGCGTTTGTAACAAATTTTTGATTAGTTTATGCTTACATTATAAACGTTTAATATATTTATTAAGAATGTTTTTGATGTTTTACTGCTATAAAACAAAAATTATTAGCATACAACAATTACTAGCTAACAACAAAAAGTTAATTATCTATTTATTATAATAGATTCATGTAAAATAATTTAATATGCATAGAAAGCGAGTAATAAAATCTGGGAAGAGGCTCGTTCTCCCTTCCACAGTTGAAACTTGTTACATCCTTAAGGAAATAGCAAAATGTCAAATTCTTTTCGCAATCACTATGACTTGTAAGATTAAAAGGAAAATTAACTAAGCATATCAAAGAAAAAATTTATTAAAAAAAAAAATAACTTATGCAAGTTATATTTAATCGGATTTACAAAAAAAGTTCACTTCATACAAAGCTAAAGAAAATTGCAAAAAAAGTATATTTTTGAATTCAATGTCCTTACAAAGGTTTATTCATTTATTTAAGTTTTTTTCGAAGGTCATGTAGATCCCGTTCTTATTTATCTCTTTCTTACAGAAGTTTTTTTTTCCAAGACTTTCGTCATATAGACTTTAACGATACTCATATATTCTTCTATCTTGGGCTTATCCCTATGAGGGGTCGGTAAAAATTAATTTATATAGAAATGAGACCAAGAGAAAAGCAAGCCGACCCGTCTCACGGCCTGATGCTTGATATGAAAAAGGGCTGACATAAAGGGAAGACACGCCAGCCTTAGCTCGGGTAACTCGTAGTCGCCATCCACGTACTCACTAGAAGTGAGCCCCTGAGTGAAACGATACTCATAATTGTAATTAATGACGCTACCTATATGGCGGGGGGGGGGGGGGGGTTAGGCACATTTATTTATATCTGGTTGCCAAATGATTTAAATTAATACTCATCAGATTGTCTGGGATCCGAACCCGCGCCCTATGGCTTCTTACAAAAGTTTAGAAAAATTTCATCTATCTTGTTTATACATTGATAAAAAATATTTTTGAAGTATATTTAGAATAGAAAAAGAGAAAGCAGCTATTTATAATTTCATTTATTTCCCCCCCCTTACTTCTGACGTTTCGGTCCTTTTTAGAACCATCTTCAGAGCTATTAACACCGAACAATTAACAATGGTCATAGGGAAAATCATATAAATTTATACAAGTTAAATGAATATTTATTTACCTTCTTCTTTTTTTCTCTCCTCGCCTTGTCCCATGATGCGGGATCGGCGGACCTCACTCTTTCCCTCCAACCCTATCATACGTTTTTACGACTGGAAGAGATAGGACAGGCCGGCCTGTCTCACGGTCGGACGCCTGTTAAAAAGAGGAAGGAAGAGACAGACATTTAAAGAACTGAAAGACCGCCTGTCCCAGCTTGGGCAGATCGTGGTCGCCATCCACGTACCCACAAGATGTGGGCCCCTGACCATTAGGGCTTAATATTAAATTTAGGTGAAATGTTAAATTTAATATGCTATTAATGATGTCAGCCCTAATGGTAAATATTCATTTAATTTTTATGATTTTTTAAGACCATTGTGAATTGTTCTGTGTTAATGGTTCTGAAGATGGTCCCGAAGAAGACTGAAATGTCTGCTGTAAGGGGAAATAAACGAATTTATAATTAGCTGCTCTCTTTTTTTTCTCATTCTCTTCATTAATACAAATAAATACTTCTAATACTAAAAAATATTTTTAAAAATTGAATGTGAATAAAACTTCCTCTATTTAATAATCCACTTCTATCCATTCTCTAAATATATTAATCTCACACTTTAATTCAAAATTTCTTACCTTAACTTAAATTCCAAAATTTCATCTTTATTTTGAAAAATCTGGTGTACTGCGCACACACACAACTTTCTCTTACCTTCGGTAAGAAAAAACTGAAAAAGTACATCAGTAAAGTACTAGTACTCTTTGGTCGATTTTGTTCAAAAGCTTCGTGTCACGTCCCGGGGGTGTTTAACTTAAATATAAAATTTCAACCTCGTAGCTCTTTTTGTTCTTGAGATATTTTGTTCACAGACAGACAGACAGACCATGTCGAAAACCACTTTTTTGGATTCAGGGGACCTCAAAACGTGAAGATCCATCAAAATCTCGACATCTAATTTTTACAAAACCAATACTTTCTCTCTATATTAACATATAAGAGTAAGAGAAAGTAAAAACTGTTGACTGTCAATATTACCAACTTCAACCAATAGAGACAGGCAAATTTACTCTCATTGACTTAATCTGAGGTCAGTCAATCTTTCGAATAACCTTAAATAACAAATATACCGCTAATTCTATATAAAATTCATGTAAAATAAGTTATTTAAATAATTAAAATGAAGGTTATAAAGGGATATATGAATTCCTTCATTAAGGCTAATAGATTTTAAAATAAGTGAAATGAATATCAACGAATAACTGTATTTATATTTTTTTTTTTAAAGAAATATTTCTAGGAAATTAAGTCTAGATTTGAATTCCTCCCTTTTTTTTTCTTTTAGATTATTTGCTATGCATTTATAAAATTGTATTTTAATTAGTTTACAAGTTAGTTTGACCTATCGAGATGAACTTTTGTATAATTAATTATAAAATCCTATGAAATAATACTTTTACTTGTTCATTTTTTTTAATTAGCTAAGAAAAGATTACAATTTAATAACTGCCATTTATTTTCTTTCCCACTCAAGTACAGAATAGGATAGAATTCATTTGTGCTCAACCCCGTGTCCGTAGGCCATATGCATTGCATTATTAAAATGGATTTATTTTTTTGTTTTCTAATGCATGTTCTTTCCTCTTAAAAAAAAAAAAAAAAAAAAAAACTTTAGCATTGTAGCACAAATGAATGAGAGTTGGGTTTTAATACTTAAAAGGTTGTGCATCACTGCCCTAGGACAACCTGCGCCTCATCAAGCTTTAGTTATATCAGTGTTTCTCAATCTTTTTTTTTTTTTTTCTTTCCCGCCTTCACCCTTTTTTATGTTAACCTTAATTTGTGGCAAACTCTCCTCCTCGCTCGTTAAAGGTGGAAAAATATTTCTTTTATTCAATAAATCTTTTTTTCAATCCGATATTTCTCCTCTAACAAGGGGAGGTCGCCACCTGTGGGTCACCGATTTTATTCATATTTGGTGAAGTTAAAGTACACAACCCCTAATCATCTGTGCAAAATAATAGGTCGCGCTTCTCAAGCATTTCCGAGAAAAATCGATTTAAAAATTAGCACTCACGTTATGTGTGAAACAAGTTGAGTCCTTGTTTTCAAGGAGCGTGGCTCAGCGCTAAGGTTCCTGACTTCAAAAACAGTGGTCACAGGTTCGAATCCCGTTCGTGCAATTTTTTTTTTTTTTTATTATTATTTATTATTTTTTTATTTATTAGCTAATGTAAATTGTTATAATTAATAGAAATATTAATTAAATGATTTTAAATTTGCAGATTTAATAATTTAAAAAAAAAATTAATAAAAATGCTCCAAAATCAATTAAAAAAAAATATTTTCTTATATTAAAATGTTCTTATACCATTTATTTTAGGATGTTTTTTATGTTAGGATGTACTAGAATTGAAATAAAATTAAACATTATTTAACATTTATTTAATTTTCATCGTAGGAGTCTTGTGGATTGCAATGATTTGGGTGAAATTCGTCATAAAAACAAAAAAAACAATAATGGTTTTTGCACCATGCACATATAATAAATGAATTTTTTTTGCAGGAGCAATACTTGATTTTGGAGCATTTTTATTAATTTTTTTTTAAATTATTAAATCTGCAAATTTAAAATCATTTAATTAATATTTCTATTAATTATAACAATTTACATTAGCTAATAAATAAAAAAATAATAAATAATAATAAAAAAAAAAAAATTGCACGAACGGGATTCGAACCTGTGACCACTGTTTTTGAAGTCAGGAACCTTAGCGCTGAGCCACGCTCCTTGACAACAAGGACTCAACTTGTTTCACACATAACGTGCGTGCTAATTTTTAAATCGATTTTTCTCGGAAATGCTTGAGAAGCGCGACCTATTATTTTGCACAGATGATTAGGGGGTTGTGTACTTTAACTTCACCAAATATGAATAAAATCGGTGACCCACAGGTGGCGACCTCCCCTTGTAAGCTTTTATTTTTGATGACGCCACTATATGGTGGTTTTGATCAAAATAGACCAAACTAATGTGGTACTTTATTTGAAGCCTCACGCAAATAGGCCCTATTAACTATAGTTTTGAATTTTGATATTTACGAGTCATTTTTTATGATAATGCATAATTTTTCAATTGAACCAAATCAATACAGGCCAAACTAATGTGGTACTTTATCATATTGATGATTTTTGATAAGACTAAAAGACTAAAAAGCTTAAAATAAAAATAAAATAAAAAAAGATTTTTAAAAAATGCTTTTATTTAAATTGAACTAAAAAGAGAGAAATAAGAAAGAATAATTTAATTGTTCTTGTTAAAATTTTTTAATATTTATGACTTAAAATAAAAGCGTGGGGCGCGAGCCTCGGAATCACTTCGAAGCGCTCCACGCTTTTATTTTAAGTCATAAATATTAAAAAATTTTAACAAGAACAATTAAATTATTTCTTTCTTATTTCTCTCTTTTTAGTTCAATTTCAAATAAAAGCATTTTTTTAAAAATCTTTTTTTTATTTTATTTTTTTAAATTAATAATGGGATAAATAGTATTATTTTAAATTAACAAACACGGTAACTAATATAATTTAAATTTCGTCGCACAGGTTGGGAAGCGAATCTTCCTTAGATGTATATAGTGCTGCACTATTATTGGGGATTTTTTCTGTTGTGCAGCCAATAGTAAAATAAAATAAAAAATAATGAAATTGTCAAGAATTGTTCTGTAGGTTAGGAGTAACTAACTCCCTTAATTTTCATTTCTCTTATTATAAATTTTATTTTTTGCAAATTTCTTTGATTTTAGTTGGTGGAGGCCTTCTGGATATGCAACTATTCTGTTGGCCTGAAGAAGACACCAAATAACATTTATCACCACCAACTCATCTATATACTGTATATCACTTGGGCAATATCAACCAACAACACACATTTAATAAATCTATTGTATTGTTAATTTGTTTTTAAAATAAAAAAAAAACTGATTAGTTTTATTTATATTGACCTTAAAAGAACCTTATTATTCCATTTGTTCATTTTTTCAAACAATTGTCTATTTTCTAAAAATAGACGTTAAAATTTAACATCTTAAATAGGGTGTTAAAAAGTAGTGTAATAACACCAGCGTTAAAAAATGCTAAAACCAAGTTTAAACAGCGACTTTAACGTTTTACTTTTTAGCACCAGGTGTTAACGATTCATATGAAGCTATGTTTTCTGCTTGCCCCCCCCCCCCCTCCGCGATAACGTCTCGCGCATGCGCATTACTTTTATTATTCTCAAGTAGGTCTATCTGATACACCAGCGTTAAAAAATGCTATTCTCTAAACCAGTGGTTCTCAACCGGTGTGCCCCGGGTGCCCCAAGGGTAGCGCATGAATGGCTAAGGGGTGTCGCGAGATATTTAGATAAATGAAAAAAAAAAAAAAAAATTAAAGTTTACTATATTATGGTGTAAATTTGGTTTTGCTTAAAAAAAGGCAAAATGATTTTCACGTAAGCGGCAAAAATTTTCCGCAAGGCGGAAAAAATTTCGTTTTGTTAGGGAGAAAAAAAAAGAAAGGGTGCCCCTAGTGTGTAATGTTATCTCCAACGCAGCTTTGGGGTGCCGTATACTTCAAAAGGTTGAGAAACACTGCTCTAAACCAAGTTTTACAGTAATGGCGACGTTAACATGTTGCTTTTATTTAAAAGCTGTCAAAATCATAATCTTACTTAGTTAAAGATGTCATTTTTATGCATTAAATATGGCGACCCCCTAGACATGACATTAATTTTTAACACTTTTTACTAAATGTTAACGCTTTGGCTTTAAAGTTTTTGCTTACAGAATAGCAATTGAGGCAAGGAGGTGTTAAAATGATTAATTGATTTCAGATGTTAAAAATTAACGTTTTTGCTTAGAGAATAGGCCTGGTAGTGTGCTATTATTTCCATTGATCTAAAATTCGCCATAACACTTAATGGGACTTTCGTTGTTTAAAGCTTAAAATCAAAATGGCTCTTCGATCGAAATTATTTATTAAAAGCGAAACAACAACAACAACATTAACAAAAGAGTGGGAGGGAGAGAAGGAAGAAGCGATTTAAAGGGAAAGGCCTTTAGTTGCGATGATCATCTCGAGATGGCGACGCCGACTCGCGAAGTTTAAAGAAAGAGAGAGAGAGAGAAGGAAGAGGTGAGTGGGAAAGAGATGGAGCGATAGAGTGTTGTCGCTGTATTTTTAGGCCTGGGGCAAGTTCAAGGCCGGACAGCGAGCGCGCACCCCCACGCTCTCGCTCTTTCGACCCATCCGCTTGCACTCTGCATTCCGACGACCTCCATCCATCCCAACAATTCATATACAGTATCTATATATCACTTAGCCAATATCAACCACAATATAACATTTATTAAAATTATTGGATCGATCGTTAAAAATAAAATTTCAACAGTACTGAGTCATTTATAAAACTAACAAAATACATAATTTTTGTAGAATATTTTAAGATGATTTCAGGGATTGAGAATTTAAGTTTGTTTCCGGGATAACTAGTTGGAAGTCAAAAAACGTTAAGTTTTTTCCAGGGGTATTTTTCCAGGAATTTTGTATGCTTGGCCGCGACAATTATCGTCGTATTTATTAAAATAATAAAATGTTATTTAAGGCGAAGTAGGAGCTAAAACAGTTCTTTTGGACATGAAAAAAAAAAAAACAAATAATTTCTCGTAAAATCAAACTAAAAAAAAAAATTTTGGGGTCTTCATTTTTGAGTTCTAGTTTTGAGGTTTTTCCTAGCTAGGGGGACGAGACTACCTAGACAGTTTTGATCCCCTCCCCCTCATCTTTCTCCCCATGTCCAACAGGTTTGAGATGTTGACAAAATGTCAATTTTGATAATCTAAAAGTCCAGGTAGTTAGATGAATTTTTTTAAATTATTTGGATACTAAATGCCTGAATCACAATACCCGTATATATCGTAATTATTAATAATATTAAGTATTGTTGATGCCGAAAAGACTTTAAAAAAAGTGAAAGCATTATATTGGAGAAAAAAGATCTCGGCCAAAAATAAGAGGAGTAAAAAAAAAAATCTGGTGTGACTGGCGCACAGCACACAACTTTCTCTTACCTTCGGTAATCGAAAGTTGTGTACTGTGCTTGTCACACCAGATTTTTTGTGTCGACATGTATTTAGTTCCCGGCAGTAGGGAATATTTGAATTCAGATGTAAAATTTATAAGTATGGGAAAATATTTATATTTTGTTACCATGGCAACCATTTCTCCTATCTTTCCTATGAAGCACAAGAGTAAAGTGTGCTTCAAACAATTTTGAGGGCAAAACGAGAATATACATTTGAAAGAGCATCTAAAAAATAATTGATTTTTGAATTTTAATCAAAATCGTTAGAGCGAATTTTGAGAAAATCGAAAAAACTGAAAAAGTACATCAGTAAAGTACTAGTACTCTTTGGCCGATTTTGATTAAAAGCTTATTTTTCCGGTCCCGGGGGCTGTTTAACTTAAATATAAAATTTCAACCTCCTAGCTCAATTCCTTCATGCTTAAAATTGAACACACACACACACACACACACACACACACGACACACACACACACACACACACACACACAGACAGACCATGTCGCAAAAACCACTTTTTTGGATTCAGGGGACCTCAAAACGGAAGATCCATCAAAATCTCGACATCGAATTTTTGACATGAATCCAATACTTTCTCTCATATATATATTACATATATACATAGGTAAGAGAAAGTAAAAAATAATAAAGAGCAAATAGGAATGTTGGTTTTAAAGGAAAAAAAAAAAAAATTCAAAACTTGCAATAATCTCTTCGACCGGAATAAAACTTTTTGGATTGTTACTCTAGATCAAAAATTTTGAAATGATCTAAATTTTTAATTCATGGGGGAATGTGTAAAAAAAAAAAATTCATATTGTTATAGATGAAGCTGTGTAAGTGGTCAAATAAGTGATTTGAAATTCAATGAAATATCTAAGTATTTTTCTATTTTTTCCATTATTCAACATATTAATATTAATATTATTAATTAATATTGATAATCTACAAAAAAAAAAAAAAAAAAATGAAAATTACCCCTATGATTAGAAAATTGTAATTTTAAAAGTAAATTAATTTAGGTTCTGAACGTAGAAACAATGCCTATTTATATATCCCGTCGTCATGTATTTGTAGAATTTTAATGAATGACCCTATCGGCCTGTAGGTTGCTTTCTACCAAAATAGATGTAACCGACACCGACTCTTATCAGTCTAAAAAAAGACACCAAAGAGCAAATATATTATTTTAATATACTATTATATATACTATTTTAATTGATTTGGGTATAGCAAAGGAATTGCTTCTATATTTTTACTTTAAGAGTAAATAGATGTCATTTCCACCCCTCCATCTTTCTAAATGGAAATTTATCAGCAAAATTTTTTTCGTTTCATTCTTTTCCCTATAATTTTATATGGTCCCTTTTTTTAGGACTATTGGTGATTTGTCAGCCCTAGGCCTTTTTAAATCATGGGGGCCCAGGCCTAGATCCATTATTTTTGCATTCTATATTTAATGTACTTTTCTTTTACACCTTTCGCGCACTTGAAGGAAAAAAGAGTTCACTCTATGTTTGAGAAACACTAAAAAAATTATTTTATTCGTTTTAAAACTTTTGAAAGTTCATAAAAGATCTGGTGTGACAAGCACAGAACACAACTTTCGATTATCAAAGGTAAGAGAAAGTTGTGAGAATAGTTATTAGAATAATTATATTAATAATAATACAGGGGCGTATATAGAAATTTTTTTTCGGGGGGGGGGGGCCCGAACTCAAAAATTTTTCTGCGGAAAATTTTTTTTTTAAGAAACTAAATTTTTTTTCACACGAAATTTTTTGCGGAACATTTTTTCTTTTGCTGAACCAAAGTTTTCCATCCTGCGGAAAAATTTGTTGCGCTGATGTCTGTATATCCCTATATATGTATATGTGTTTGGGAAATTTCGGGGGGGGGGGCGCGGGCCCCCTCGGCCCCCCCCCCTTATATACGCCCCTGTAATAATAATTAATAATTAATTATATTAATAATACTCTGAGTACAAATATTGAATTTGATTCAAATTTAGTCTTCTTATTATAAAGAGATTCACTCAAGAATAGAGAGCTTGTTGTTGTCGAAACGCTTTTTAATTAATTAATCTAATTCCATTTATAAACTTCAACTAAGAGAACTTCATTAATATTTAAGGAAATCTAAATAGGTAATTGTATGTATTTTCTTTTTATAACTCAAGCTCTTAGTATCTACACAAATACTAATGAATGATGAAGGAAGAGAGGATGTCAGCCAAAAAAGGAGCCTCTATCGAATAAAAATCTCCAATCAGAAAACGTTTCGGGTTTAATTAGATAAAACCATCATCAGTTCTTTAGAGCTGAAATGAGCATAAAATAATAATTGTAATACAACAACATAAAATATTTTTTAAATTATAAAAAACATCAGATCTTACATTATTGGCAATCTCAAGATGCACACCATTGAGATGCAGATAGAGTTGTTATATATAAACATATACAAAATTATATAAAAAATACAAAATTTACATATTAGTTGTATGATGCTCATTAGTCAACACGGCCAAGTCTCAAATGTATATAAAATTTAATTATCAAATACAGTTATTATATGATAAATACTGGGGAAGCAATGAACCCTCAGTACATTGACCCATAATACATCTTAATAAAAACGAAATCTCACAAAAGCGTGCATTTGACCTATTTGAAAACATATTTTATGCTCATTTCAGCTCTAAAGAACTGATGATGGTTTTATCTAATTAAACCCGAAACGTTTTCTGATTGGAGATTTTTATTCGATAGAGGCTCCTTTTTTGGCTGACATCCTCTCTTCCTTCATCATTCAAATTGCTGAACAGCCACTTCTATTATCAACAAATACTAATGTACTATTAGAACATATGTTATGGATAAAGAAACGATGGTTCTCAGCAGGAGATATTTACTTACATAAAATGAAAAATTAATTCACTTTTCATTACAAATCCTCCAATTAATAGTGAAATAAAACAAATTTCCCTTTTTTTTCTGTTACAGGTAAGCACTTGACACCTAGTCACTCACGCATTATATGTAAGTTAAGTAAAAAATTAAATATTTTGGGAACAAACAACACATTTTTTAGAGCACCTTGATTAGATTACAAAATTCTGTTTTAGATTATGAAAGAAATTAGAGGTTTGTCTAATCTAAGTGATTCCAACCCTTTTTTAAAATGTAATTGAAATGAATTATTTAAAACCTATTTATAAATATAGCTACTTTATTTTTTTTTTTTAATAATCCTCTTTCTCTTTCCTGCAAATCCGTTTTTTTCAAATCTAATTATATAAATCAGCTTGTGAAAAAGTTAATTTATTTTTTTGCTTTGAACCCTTTTTTTAAACTAAATAAAGAATTTAATTTGGGACCTAATGAATGGAACCCTTTCCATATGTAGGTCAGCTAGATACGTCACGCTCGTGTGAGGACCCTTTGAAAGGGGGTGGAGTGGGGGGCAGACATATGTGGCAATTTTTCATTAGGGAGCAGAAGGGCCGTTCTGCTTGAGGGAACGAACGAAACCCAACCAACAGACGAATCCCGGAAGTGGCGTCCATTCGAGCTCGGAAATAACCTTTTATTCTATAATAGAAGCCTCTCTCTATTCATTCTAAAATATAATTTTCATGTTATTTTATTACATTCATTAAAAGTCTGTGAAATGTTTTCAGATAAAATCTTTTTTAATATAAATATAGAAAAATAAATTCCCAAATGTCCGCCTGTTCGTCACACTCCGTTTATATTGATAAAATTTCCGATTTGAGTATATTTTAAATAGTTTGCATTAATTTAATTGTTATTTTATCTTAATTATTTTATTTTTTATAAACTAAATAAAACAATAATATGTTTCAAATTTTTATTTTTCTTCGAAATACCTAGGGACTCTCAAAAAATTTTCATGGTCTATTAAAAAAACTTCATAAAACATATACTAGGGTATATATAGAAAAAATATTTTAAACGCATATATCCATCAAAATCTCGACATCGAATTTTTGACATGAATCCAATTCTTTCTCTCTATAGACTTATATATTAACATTTATAGGTAAGAGAAAGTAATAGTGCATATTTTTTTGTCATACAGATTTTTATTATGACAAATTTTATATAGGCCTATTAATATACTTTCTTGGGAAAATATTGTATAAACTTTTCTTAAAATGGAGACGTTGAAATTTATAAAACTTTAAATAAATATCCCGTAAAAGAAATTTGTTTTTCTTTATTTCAGTTATCGACTGACATCCATTAAATTATAAAATGTGTGAATATTTTAGAGTAACAGAGTAAGATTAGGCTATATTATTTCTGTTTGTTCGAAAACATTTTCACTATACAGATAAAAAGAACTGAAGGGCAATGCCAATGACTGTGAAACTATTATTTTACCTCCTGGCCATAAATCGATTATTCTCTTGAATGAATATGGAAAATCAGCGGCCCCTACATTTCCTGACTTTGCAACAGATATGTTTGCTTGGCTGCCTGACTTTCAGGCGAGAGAGGGGAGCGCGCCGCGCACTAGCGCCTCTCGCGGCCAACACCTCAACTTTTCTTTTTGTCTTTTTTTTACTCTATCTAAAGCGCGCGGATTTGAACTTTGATGACAGCTACAAGATTATGTTGATTTGTATTTATGTATTTAACATATTACTACTAATTATTTAAATTAGTATTAAATAAATAAATAAAAACTATGATCCTGCCCTTTCTAAAACTAAGAAAAAATTCTTCATACTCTAAGATTCACTTATTATTTAAATTACGTCTATATTTTTTTGAAAATTTCGAGAGTTATGTATTGAATGAAATATAATATATCACCTCATGCCTCGATTGATTGTTAGTTAAATTTACAATTGAACAGATTAAAAGTGAGATTTATATTTAGTGAGTTCAACGTCCCCCTGGCCCCCAGGAATCTCTCTCCCCGGGATCGTCAGCCTAAATTGAATAAATTAATTGATCTATTTTTAAACTGCTGATATTTATCGACAATCTACTTCACGCTTGATTGATCTGCACTTTGTGCTTTATTGCAGCGATCCTGGGGTCATATTTTCACAGTGACTCTAGACCAGAGTTCCCCAAACTTTTGAAGTTCACGGCACCCCTACGGTGCGTTGGGAATAATTTTACACACTAGGGGCATCCTATCTTGAATTTAAAAAAATTAAGTTTAATATGTAAAGTTATTGAAATAGTATATAATAAGTAATGTACGCCATAATATTATTAGTTAATAAGTATAGTAAACCTTAATTTTTTTTTGTTTATCTCAATATCTCGAGGCACCCTAGGGTGCCGGGGCCCACCGGTTGGGAACCACTTCTCTAGACTAGATTTCTTCTCTAGATTTTTTAAAAGTTAATCTCTCTTTTATTATTTTAATTAAACTCAATTTACTTTAAAATAGACTGAGGCTATTGTACTTAGGTATTAATTAAACAATTATTTTCAATCAATTATATCTAACCACCTGTCGGCTTTAAAAACAGTAATTAAAAATGTTATAAAAAATACAAATATACAAAAAATAATAATAAATTTTAAAATGCACGCATCACATAAATAATAATTAATAATAAAGAGGTAAAACGCATTCAGATTAATTTAACAGAAAATATATTTATTAAATAAAAATGAAACGAGAAAAAATATTTAATGGAATGTTTAATAGCAAAAGTTAATTTCATTCCAGGAAATTATATTATGTTAAAATATCACTTTTTATAATAAAAATATTTGCTTGCATAGAACATAAATATTGGAGAAAAAAAGGGGTATAGCCAGGGCATGGGCGTAACTAGGAAATTTGCCGGAGGGCCATCCTCCGGGGGTCCTGGAAGGCCCCATATGACTTAATTTTTCTTTAATCTCCATTTTTTTTTTTCCCCCCCCCCCAAATTTCAACCTTTTCCCCAAATTTTTTCCCCCCCCCCCAAACCTGGAAAGTTTTTTAAAAAAAAATGCCTTATGAACCCCACCGGCTCTGTTGATCACTTTCCATTAAAAAATCTTTTAAAATTTCTTTTGTAATTTTTTCACAAATTTAAAAACACATGTAAATAATTAAAATTACGTTTTAACGTGACATCTTACAAATCATGTGTCTATAGTGGCCGGTTAGGGAGACATGCACGAAAAAGTTTAGCGGGTTGAATAACTCCTCTGTCTTAAGAGGTATAATTATGTTGAATATACGGTTAGAAAGAATGTTTTTTCAGCTAAAGATTTCACTATTTTTTTTTTTTTTTTTGTTATTAATACCTATTAAGGTGTGCGTCTTGGGGTGCTAATTTTGGGAGTTTCCAGCGGCCACAATTTTGAAGCTATCGACCTCAAATTTTTTTTTAAATTAAAGCTACTTATTTAAAATATCTACAAATAATAGAAGCCCTTTTTTTGATTTTCGAAAAAAAAAAAAAATTTTTAGATTAAATAAAAGATATTTTAAAAAAAGGAGCTCTATAAGTTGTAGATAATTAAATTAGTAATCATTGTGTTAAAGAATAATTAATTTTTTGCCTTTAATTAATTAGTTGGAAGCTCTAGAATGAAATGGAAAAAATCCCTTATATTCCTATGGGGAAAACTAACGCCATCTCTTGCCGCCTCGAGTAACTCGGTAGTCTATAGTGTTCTAACCGTTTTTCGAGACGCGCACCTTAATTAAAATTAAAGACATTTTTCTTATCCAGGGCCTAATTTTTTTTTTCCTTATATTGTCATAATTTGCCACTAGATATAGCGATGAACTTTTGGGTTCAACTTTGAAGCTTAATGAGTGATACCGAGAGAATTATAGAACCGAAACTCCTCAACCACGCTGATTTTTCGGCAAGGACGTAAGAAGGGAAAAATAAAAACACAAAACCCATTTAGAAAAATATAAAGCTTTGTGTTTTTATTTTTCCCTTCCTACATCCTTGCCGAAAAATCAGTTTTGGGTTCAACGTCTGGGAAAAATATTATCTATTGCTAAATTGATTAAATAAAATATAAAAATCATCCAAAATCGATCAATCGTCGAAATTTATAAATGAAAATTAAATTATAATAACGATTAGATAAGACCAAATTGAGAACATATTGCCATATTTGCTTAGAGATTCGTCTTTAAAATTTTGATTGATAGAAGAAAAGAGGAGATAATAAATATAGGTGCAAAAAAAATTAATATTTTGACTTCTCTTATTTATAAAGGGTTTGTAATCTTTAATCTAAAATTTTTTCAGATAACTGGTGAATGTTTTGGTCTCCCTTCCACTTCTGATACATTTGAAAGTTATTATTTACATTGACTGCTAGTTTTAAGTGTAATTATTTAGAAAATAACGAGCAGGTATAAATCCTTAATTTAAAAAATTTAGTTCAGGAATATAAAAAATGAGGGGATCATAAATTATTTTTTCTGTTTGCTCACATATACTCATGTATAAAAATAAAATGGGTTTTCCTTATCGTTATAAACGCTATCAAATGAACCAAATATGATATCAGAATAAAAGACAAAAAATTGTTAGAGAGAATATATCGGTAGCCTAACATTTTTTACTAACATCGATTTTTTTCTTAAAAGTCTTATATATTTAATTTAAAAATTTTTTTTATTAAATCCAAGGTTAATAGCAATTCTCTTAAAGTGAGAGTGAGAAATAAAGTGAAAACAAGTTTTTGTTTGAGAGAACTTGGGAATCTCTCGAATGTATAACAAAGAATAATTCGACATTCTTTTAAGACAAAAATATGAAGCGGAAGCTTGATGCTTGGGAGTTCAAAGAGATTTAAAAATAAAATTTTATAATGTAAAAAGTTTATCTTTAATAAGTTAAATTTATTGCTTTTAAGTGTGTGAAATTTATTACCGCTAGGATCCCGGGCAGTCAGCCAGGTCTAAAGGTATAAAAAATTTTAGACACGGATCCGATTGAAGTAACTTGAGGGGGCAAATTAGAGGGCTATGGCCCAGTTAATTTTTATTTATCTAGATATATATTTTTTGTTATTAGGTCCGTAGAGCAATCATAATCCAAGGATCAATGTTTCGCTTCACTTATACAATTTTTTCCAATTATTTTGGTCTTCTCTTAACTTAAATTTGGAAGGTTAAGGATTTTTACTTTCTCTTACCTATATATCTTAATTTATGGAGTGAAAGCATTGCATTCATGTTAAAAATTCAATGATGGAAATACATGTTTTGAGACCCCTGAGTCCAAAAATTGGGTCCCGCAAAATTTTCTGTGTGTTTGTGTGTTCAAAATTTTGCAAGAAGGATATGAGCCATGAGGTTGGAATTTTATATTTAATTTAGGTATTCCACTGAAGGGCGAAAATAATTTGATTTTTGTATTTCATAAATTAATTATAGCCTATTTTAAAAATTTCCCCTATTTTGCTCTCAAAAATGTGTGAAGCACACTTTACTCTTGTACTCCATATGAAAGATAAGAGAATATGATAACAAAATATAAATATTTTTTGATGTTTATAAATTTTACATCTTGACAAAACATTCTAATGACACTAATGCCAGAAAAAATCTGGTTTGACAAGACCAGAACACAACTTTCATTTACAGAAGGTAAGAGTGTTGCATGATCAGTCACACCAGATTTTTATAATTTATTGTTTATGCCTACAGATAGGGCCGGATTTAAGAGTATGGCGTCTATAGGTTAAAGTCAATTTGCCGCCCCCTCTATAGGTCATATTTCCTTAATACATTTGTTTTATACGATAAATGTATAATTACTAAAATTCGTAAGGATGATATTATTAAAGTCTGAAAAACTTCATTTCAACTTTTGAAAAAATTACCAAACTACCGCCCTTGAAAATAAATAGGCTATTTACATATATGGCCCTGCCTACAGAAAGCATTTAAAGTGCGCGTTTCGGTGTGCTAATTTTGGGAGATTCCACCGGCCACAATTTTGAAGCTATCGACCTAAAATTTTTTTTAATTAAAGCTATTTAAAATATCAACAAGTTATAAAAGCCCTTTTTTTGATTTTCGAAAAAATAAAATTTTTTTTTAGATTAATCGCATTAAATAAAAGATATTTTTTAAAAATTCGCTCTATATCTTGTAGATAATTAAATTAGTAATCATTGTGTTGAAAAATAATTAATTTTTTACTCTTAATTAATTAGCTGGAATCTTTCAAATGAAATGGAATAAATCCCTTGTATCTCTATGGGAAAAACTAACGCCATCTCTTGCCGCCTAGAGTAACTCGGTACTGAATCGTGTTCTAACAGTTTTTCGAGATGCTCTCCTTAATAATGAAAAACAAAATTTTTTGTAGAAATTGTAGAAAGATAATCAATTGGGGTTGTTGATATATCTAAATAATTTATAATATTAATGCCCTAATGATGGCAGTCTTTAAAAGTAATCGAGTGATCTTGAAATGTTAAGCGAGGATTGATGTTCATGTCGTGAGCCCAGTTTGCGGGATTCTCTCCCGGGCTGGATGTGGGTGGAAAGAGAGAGATAGGAAGCCCTGGGAGGGGAGGCGCGAAGGGGGGAAAGGAGCCGTGGTGTTGCACGGAGCTGGGAGCGTGCGCGCTCGTGACGTCATCGCTCACCTCGTTCGAGTGTGTTGAACTCAGCGAAACTGGGCCACCAGAGGACAGGGACAGCCAACTAACTCGAGGACTCCCTCCATCCAATTCGCCATTTGCCATTCTGGACCCCCTTTTTTTATTGCCTCAACACACGGGGCTTATTTCTATTCAACATCATTAAAAGATAATCTGTCACAAGTGGAAAAAAAAAACATATCTCGCTTGATTAATTGCTATTAAAAAATGTTATGTATGCTTAAGAAAATATTTTCACTTTTCATTTAGAAACTAATTTATTATTTAAATGAATATTTAACTTGAATTTTTTTTTAGTTCGTTATGGGCCTTTCTCAAACAATAAAACGTTCATACTTAGAATTTTTAGACAAAGTGGACGACTAATAGAAGGGGTACTACTATTGCATTGATTTCAAATGATTAAAAAAAAATTAATGTTGTCGATCAAATACAGGCTAAATATTTTAGAAAACTCGAAGGAGGAAAATCTGACAAATAATATTGGCAAGTTCTTAGTGTCTATACTATAAGTTCAAAAGAGCAAAATTCCACTTTTTTTTATTCGTTTAAGGTCTTTTTCGGCATCGGAGGCCATTTAGACCCCGTCCCTATTTATTTCATTTGATTTAATCAAGCCATATTGGTATCCAATTCAATTGAAATTCTGTAGCCTGGGAAGGGATGCAAACCCGCGACTCTTGGTACAAATGGCCAGCACGTTTACCACTACACCAAGGCCCGAGGGTAGAAAATTCCACTAATACTGCTGAATGAACAAATATTATATTATTAGTTTTGACAAATGACATCATCATCAGGGCAACTAAATAAATAATACATATAATATATTATACCCTAGTATAACAAAAATAAAGTTCCAAAAAATCTTATTTGGATAAAACATCATAAAATAAAGATAGGTCAAAAAAATTAAAAAAAAAAAAAAAAATATATATATATATATATATATATATATATCATAGTCCTAATAATAAATAATATTATTAATCCCTCAAATACTGATCGCCGAGATCTAAGCTGTATGTTAGTATTTGAAATTTTATTATTATTAAAATAAAATTCAAATAAACAAGAGCGGATGTAGAGAAGTTTCTCATGGTGGGGGTAGTGGGGGGGGGGGAGAGGCTAATCTGGTGTGCTGATCGCACAGCACAATTTTTTCTTAATTATTATTATTAGATTAGAAAATCCTTCTTTAGCCTACCAATCTTAAATTTATAAAAAATACTAAAATTCTTTACCGAAAGATTTTATTTATGACATTTATTCAAGGGAAATTTACACGACACCTTCATTCATTCATATCTCATATTTGCTAAAATGATTCGCATTGATTTGCTATTAAACATATATTTATTTTATTATGAAGTAGCTATATTTTTACTTTCTCTTGGATATACACGTTTTGAAGTTCACTGAATTCAAAAACGTGGTTTTCGCAACATAATCTCAGTGTGAATAAAATATCTGAAGAACGAAAATAGTTAGGAGGTGGAAATTTTATATTTAAGTTTTATACCCCCCTGAGACATAACATGAAGCTTTTAAACAAAACCGGCCAAAAAGTACTAGTACTTTACTAATGTACTTCTTCAGTTCTTTTCGATTTTCTCAAAATTCTCTCCAACGATTTTGATTAAAATTCATAAATCGATTATGTTTTAGATGCTTTTTAAAATGTATATTCTCATTTTGTGATTGAAATTTTCTGAAGACCACTTTACTCTTGTACTTCATAGGAAAGATAGGAGAAATGCTTTATTTTCCCATGTTTATATATTTTTTATATCTTGAATTCAAATATATCGCTGGAAACTAAATATGTGTCGACACAAAAAACTGGTGTAACAAGCACAGAACACAACCATCTCTTACCTTTAGTTGTGCAACCAGTCACACCTAATTTTTTAAATAAAAAATATCAATATTTTAAAATCTCACAAGAATAACTAACATTTATTTATCTTCATTATTATTATTATTAAATTGTCTTATTTTTAAAGCTTTCCCCCATTCTTTTCTTTCTAGATGCAATTAAGCTTACATTCAAAATAACATTTTTTCACCTAGAAAGTTCCTTTTCTTTGTTCTTTTATCTATGCTTAATCAAACAAATTATTATTTAATAACTTTATTAAAATAAATGCAATCAGCAAAAAACAAATATCTAAATAATTTAGAATTAAAAGCTTGCCTGATGAGTATCTCTCTTTTCTATTTAGTTTGATATTAGCTTGGCTAACTCAATTTGAGCTGATTAATAAATTAAATTGTGTTTTATACATTAAATATTTTACGTTAAATAAACTTTGCTCTTAGGTCATTTATCCTTTTTATTAAATCTTCTCTCAGATTTTATTGTCTGTACTGGAGATGTTAATTTGTCTTCTGCTCTTATTTATTTTTTATTTTTTTTATTAATTTTTTTCTTTTTAAACATTTAATCATTTTTTTAATAAAACGAAATGGCTTTAGTTGTAAAAAACAAAAAGTAAATTTGCATTCAGACTTCAAAACAAAGAAATAATGAAAAATTAATGCAAAAAAAAATTCCCCCCCCCATTCTAAACTTCCCCCCCCCCCCCCCCCCCCCCCCCCCCCCCCCCCCCCCCCCCCCCCCCCCCCCCCCAACTTAGAATTTAATATTCTATTCTTTCATAAAATTAAAAAAAAAGGTCAGTGAAGTTGCTAACTAGAAGAGATTTAAAATGCATTTTTTTTAAATATATATAATTGATGAGGCAAAACGCCTCATGACCCCCAAGAATCGAACCCAGGATCTCCAGCCTTTCAGGGGTATCGGTGTGCTTCCCTTTCACCAAGCCACCGAACCCTCGACATAAATATTTAACTTTTTTTTAGTTTAGATTTAATAAAATAAAAGTAAAGCAAAAATTTTGTCTTTAAACCTACCTACTCTCCTAGTCTTAAAACCTCACCCTTTAATTTTGATTAGATTTCTTTTATTTCAAACTCAACTTTTCTTTAATAAAAAGTAAAACAACGATATATTCAGCATAGTAAAATTAACCCAGAAGAATTCAACATTTGTTGATGAAACATTTGTAATGAACAAAGCTTTGTTAAATTGATTCAATTTTAACAACTATTTGAATATCATTTTGACTTTGTGTGTTTGAAATGTAATTGCAAAGACTAGGGTAGAACAAACACTTTAGTTTATCCAGTAAATTAATTAAAATATACCCATTTAGGAGAACTTCATTTGAAGTTCCAACCTGAAAAGTCAAAATTTCTCTATTAACTTTAACAAACAAAAATATTAATACTACTTATAGTTAATCTGTTCATCATTTTGAATAAGCTTTTGTTTGAAATCATTTTTCATAACTCTTCCAAAGCCCTCAGGCTTGGCGTAGTTGGTAGCGCGCCTGCCTTGTATACCAAGGGTCGAGGGTTCGGATCCCAGGCAGTCCGATGATTTTATTTAAGCCATTTGGACCCCAATTGATATATTTACAAATAACGGGTATCGTTTAAAGTTTCAAATGGCCTAAGTTGCAGAAAAAACTGTGTGTATGGGTGTGTGAATGTAAGCGTGAATGGGAAAAAAAGTGTGAGTGTTTTTACTAAAAAAAAAATTCCAAAAACTCTATATTAAGGAGAAAAAAAATTTATAGTATTTTAAAATTCCTTCTGTAGTTTTTTTCAGGTATTTCGCTGTTGTTCGGCGGGAAAAATTTTAAAATAGTGAAAAAACAGATGTTACATCGTTTCTAAGACTATTTAAAAATTTAGAGATCAGGATTTTTAATGACATCTGAAAAATTTTGAAAAAAATTTAAAGTACTGTACTTTTTAGTAGTTTATATTTGTTTGGACCTTTTTTTTGTATACATTAATTATTTTCAAACTAGCCAAATGGTGCCTTCGAGGCCATTTAATAAAGGAAAAAAAATCTTATTTCTTTGCCTTATATCGAGGCCGGAATATCAGAATGAGAAAATCCAAGCCGTTAAATAAATTCTTGATAGGGTTTGGGAAAGATAATATAAAATGTCTGCCATAGCTCTGGTAATTCGCGATAGCCATCCACGAACTCAAAGAAATTGCACTCTCTCTTCAGTCATTAGTGTCAGATCTGACACATTGTGCTTACTATGAGGACTAACTAAGAGGGGTTCCCGTTTCCTTCCTCAGGAAGAGGCATCTCAAATAGAGTTGTATAATTTATTGCCATGAGGTGGATTTGAACTCGAGTTGTCTTCAACTCAGAATTATAAGCAACTGCTTTATTCCCTCGGCTAATCGTCTCTTTGCCCTAAAAAGAAAAAAATACATTTTTGTAAAAAACTGTATAAAATTTTTTTACAATCAGTTATTTTGGCTCTTTTTAGTGACTTTCAGATAAAACTTTTGTTTTTTCAATTTTTTTATTTTAATTATAATTCTACTAAAAGTTGTTATGCCACAAACTTGTTTTAATAATAGAATCAACTCCTAGATTTGTTAATTTGTTAACAATAAAGAATATCGGAGTGTTAAAGATAGCGATCTTCTTTTATCTACTCTTCAATCCCCTTTGACTTTATTATATAATTATTATATTAGCGTTATTGATACTGATAACCTACTGATTTAAATAAAAACTTTCATTTAGTTCTTCATTATAGGGACAAATACTTTACCCGGAGTTCATTGGCCAGTTAACACTCCAATAAAATTTTTCGTCTCGCTACATTAGTAAGCGAGAAAGCTTAACGTTAATGGCTTGGCGCCTCCTCCTTTTTCTTAACGTTACACTTGCATTGAAAACAACAGAAAGTGAAACCCGAAGAGTTCGCTCGCCTCCGTTCATTATTTGCTGTTCTACAGTTCAAGCAGCTGCCGTTTGATATTCTGGAGAAATCTTTCTCTTCTGAACCGAGAAACACTTTCGATTTTTGCCAATGTGCTCGATCTGTTTATTAACCTCTCTTGGGTGATGCAATGGCGTCTCAGGGTTCGAACTCCTTCCCTCTGATTATACTATTTAGAAATATTCACCTAAGCCCTTCTAAATGTTTAACCTCGATTTTTTTCCTTCTCTTTTCATTTATTTTGGCTTACCATACCTAAACATTCTCTATTCTTAATAAACAATTTTAGATTACTTATCAATAGCGAAAATCGTTTAATTTTTTTTTTTTTTTTAATAAATTCGATTACTTCCCTTTAAACTTTTTCTTTTAATTAAAATAAATGATTCAAATAAGTTCAGAAAATGTTAACCTTTGAAATATGTTAACCACTTTCACTACTTTGAAAATAAATTACTATTATTCAAATCTGATGAAGAGATTAAGTTATATCGAAACGTATATTTCTCCTATACAAAAAAAAATAATTAATGGTATATATGGGGGCATTCCATGGCAAATCGAACGGTTTGAAAAATTTTAATTTTTTATTTCCTCCATTTTTTTGATATTTTTTAGTACACCTTAAACCCCCCCCCCCCTGGTTAATTTTGAGATTTTTTTGATCATTGGTTCAAATTTTTTTTGGTTAAATTTTTTTGGTTTTTTGCTCGTAATTCCTACAAAAATGGTCCAGTTTCCAACTTTTTTTTTTTTTTAATTTTTTTTGTGTAGTATTTATGAAAAAATACAATTAATTTCTTTGAATAATTTTTCTGTGTCATTTTCAAATTTCAAAATTTTAAATCATTTCCTGAAAATCATGCATACTTCGATTTTAGTTTAAAATAAAAAAAAAAAAAAATTTTTATAAGATAATTTCAAACAGAAGTAATTGTAGCCGAATTATGCGAGGTATTTTCTATACTACTTTCGAGTAAGCCTTGTTTTTTTTTGGAACGTTTTCTTTCACAATGGACTCTAAATTAATTCGGAATGGAAAAGAATAGTACAGGTGCAGCAAATGAAGAGAGCCTTTGGATGCCAAATGCCGAAAAGGAGACGTTTCGGACAAAATTTATTCGTCCATCTTCAGTCCTCGTTGGCTTATAAATTATAAGCCAACGAGGACTGAAGATGGACGAATTTCATCCAAAGGCTCTCTTCTTTGCTGCACCTGTACTTATTCTTTTCCATTCCATAACATCAACACAACTTCTCTTCGAATTATATCTAAATTAATTCTATGGAAAGAGCTTTTAGTTACTTTCAATTTTCATCTAGAAATTTTTTTATTTCTTATTATATTTGATAAGAAGTTTTTTTTTTTTTTATTATTATTAAGGGTCAGCACTTAAAAAGAAAAAAAAAAATCGGGAAAGCAATGATACTTTTCTAAAATCAACTTTCTCCTAAAATAAACTCTAAACAGTAATAGATATTATTTACATAGCAATTAAATGTAAATCAACAAATTGACTGGCCCTTTCTCAATTTGCAAAGAGGCGATGTTATATAAGCCTAAGCGCAGCCGAGGTGGTGCCTGGCGATGCCCTTAATTCTCTCCCTTTCATTTGTTTACCGAAATGAGCGGCCGCCAGAGACTTTCCATCTCGGCTGTGTAATGCGAGGCCTACTTATTCTCTAGCACACAGTCCTCGGGTCGACGACCTCAGTTTCGATTTCGTTAATTTATTAAGGCGACATTATGAATGGGTGACCTCAAATACTTATAGATATATACATCTATTATTGATTAGAATTTAAAAATGTTTTTTGCAATAGAAGACATAATGTCATAATTTTATTTTTATTAATAATTTTATCTTGATTAAGATAATAAGTAAATATTTTTAGAAATTACTTAATTTAAGAATTATACACTCTAATAAATAATAAACTTTTTTCCTAACTTTTTTTTGTGAAGAAAATTTAGAACATTTTTATTTTTTTCATCTTTTATATTATAAATATTTATCAGAATAAATAAATAATTCATCAATTGAAATATTTATTTTATTATATATATATATATATATATTTGTTGGATAATTGTTGAAAATTTGGGGTTTCATTTTCAATTCTTAAATTTTTGGTCGCCTGGAAGATAGGCAAACCAAATGACTAATTATTGTATTTTTCGATAAATGGCCACCAGAGCTCCTTTAGAGTAAAAAAAGACGCATGCGCAGTTATTGATTATATATTTATTTTATTATATATATATTTTTTGTTTTTGATAACTTTTGAAAATTTGTTTTCAATCCTTAAATTGTTGCTCGCCTGGAAGATAATAATGCATTTTTCAATAAATGGCTCCCAGAGCTCCTTTAGAATAAAAAGGTGCATGCGCAGTTATTAAAACTTCCTAAAATTACTAATCACACATAGGCTAGCTGGAGTACTGTTGTAGAGAAACCTATGAGAATATTGATTGGTCATTTTGGTTGCCTGCCTTCCAGTATCTTCTTCTATCTTGGCCTTATCCTTATGTGGGGTCGGCAAAATTCATTTGTAAAGAAATGAGACCGAGAGAAAAGCGAGCCGACCCCTCTCACGGCCTGTCGCTTGATATGAAAAAGGGAAAAAAAGACTGACATAAAGGAAAGAAATGTCAACCTTAGCTCGGGTAACTCGTGGTTACCATCCACGCTCTCTCTAGAAATGAGCCTGCCTTCCAGTATGTCTATAATAATAATATATTTTATTTCTGATTTTTTGTAATACATTTTTTTGTACATTGTACATTGTCAATTAGAGGAATTTTAATTATAGACCACATTTTATTATTAATTATTTATTAAAAATATAAATACTGTACAAATTTTTAATAAATAATTCATACAAAATGTGGTCTAAAAAAATTCTCTTAATTATAATAATTCAAACCATAAAAGCTTTAATAAACACAATGACAATGTATTTTTCCCATAACTTTTTGCGGCCCCTTAAGTACATTTGACCGAATTAATTTGTTTTTTGTTTTTACAATTTTGCTTAGGGGAAATTGAATCTATAGATAGGTAAAAATTAATAAAATTCATACACTAAAATTTCAATTGTTGGTTTCTTATAAGATGCCAGCGCATATAATGCCTTATTAATTTTATATTTAAAATTAATTTTAATAGAATTAGAAAAATATTGAGTTTAATAAATTTCTCCTATTCGTTGCTCAAGAAAAAAAAAAGTATTTAGATTTTATGAAAATAAATGTATCCTAATGTTCTCGTGAATGGTTTTCATTTTTTTTTTCCTAGATTAATTAATATAAATAAATGAAAGGAACAAAATAAAAGTAAATATGTTCTAATTCTAATAAACCAATAGAATGGAAATGGAGAGATGTCATTTAGACAAGTGAAAAATAAAATGTCGTTGTGAGTTGTTTTTTTTACACATGATTCATTTAATTCCCTGAGAAGGCCAACGATTAAATTGGCCATCAAGTCGATAGCATGCATCAGGCCAACGGATAAATATAATATGACTTCGTTATTTTCGAGTTGCTTAATTTAATCAAAAGTGTTGACCTCGTTCAGGCTTACTAGAGCGGTCGTTGAACTCTTTGGGCTGCCCCTTCCACACGCCAACGAGGCAGCCTTCCCATTCCCCTTCCCTTCTGCTTGCTGCTCTTGCAAATGGCAGAAATTGCCACCATTTTTAGTTTATCTTAAAAAATATACTAAATAATTTTTGTTTTTATTTTTATTTAAATCAAATGGATAGAGAATAAATTATTTTTATTACTATCATTACTTTGACATACAGAATCCGGACTTCAACAATTCAAAAATTGTCACAATAATCCTTTTTTTTATTCCACTGTTTTTTACTTCCTCTTACCTCTATATATATATGTTAATATATATAGAAAGTATTGCGGTCATGTCAAAAATTCGATGTCGGGATTTTGATGGATATACATGTTTTGAGGCCCCCTGAGTTCAAAAAAGTGAGACCCGCAAATTTGTCTGTCTGTGTGTAACGATTTTTAGCATGAAGGAATTGAGCTATTGGATTGAAATTTTATATTTAAGTGAGGTACCTTCCCGGACACTCTAAATAAGCTTTTGAAGAAATTTGGCCAAAAAGTACTAGAACTTTACTGATGTACTTTTTAAGTTTTTTTTGTTAAAAATTCGCTCAATAAAATTGTTTGAAATTCAAAATCAATTATTTTTTGCATGCTCTTTAAAATGCATATTATCATTTAGTGTTTTTTTTTTTAACACTTACACTTTTTTCTCATTCACACTCACACACACATACACACAGTCTTTTTGGCAATTCAGGCCAAATAAGACTTTAACCGTTATTTGAAGAGGCCTATATGTATTTGGGGTCCAGGCATTCTTATTTAAGCCATTTGGTATCCAAATGGAATTTAGTGTTTTGAAGCACACTTTACTCTTGTACTTCATAGAAAAGATAGGAAAAATGGTTGCCATGGTAACCGAATCCTTTTCTTTTTAGATTAAAATTTATATAAATTAACTATTTTTTAGAGCTTATAGCTCTTTAAAAAGTACATGAGTAAAATTTTTCGTGAAAATTGTTTGAAGTACACTTTACTGATGTTGATGTATTTCAAATTTTTCAAATTCATTTTCCGGCTCTTTCCATAGACACAATTTTAAATCCCTATGGGGATTTGCATGTTTATTTCAATTCAAAAGGTCTCTTTTGGAACTTCTTACACATTTAAAAAGAAATTTTCCAATTATGAAATTTTGTATTTATTTAGGATTCTCTCTTGTGTATAAAATACCCAAATATGAGATTAAAATTTTGAAAAATAACCATAGTTTATTTCAAGCAGTCAACATTTAAAATCCAAGTTTGAAACTAAGGTGCGGGAAACTAAATATATCTCGACACAAAAAATCTGGTATGACAGCACGATGGACAACTTTCTCTTACCGAAGGGTAAAAAGGGTTCTGCGGCAAAACCCAGTAACCTCCTCAACTGTAATGATGTAAAATATGAGGGAATCGAATGAGACTCCCTCCTTGTTAGTGAATGGTGTTCCTCATACTCCGGTTCTTTCTCAAGTATCAGGTCTTGAAACGGGCCGGATTATTTCTTCAGAATTTTTCACTTCAAAATGATTTTTTGATTTCTTGATGAATTAATCCAACCTAACCAAGAATATATGTCCTAATTAAAAATGGACCATCATAATACATATTTTTAGGCCATATTGAATTTTATAATTTTTTATTCATCCAGATCAATTTAATTAAATAAGTTTTCATCAGGATTCAAATACTCATATATCCACGCTAGCAATATTAAAAACGACTAATTTTTATTTTATTTAAAAGAATTTCCAAAAAAAGTAAATTTTTATTTATCCATAGAAAACCAATTACATTTATTTACGTTCTATTCCTGAAGTCTTTGATTGCATCAGACTTCCAAAGACTATTCTAGAATGATATATTTACAATACTAACGTTATAATATAACGTAGTGATAAAAAGTTGAAAAAGTAAATTAATATATCGTCGTTTTGTAAATGAAGGTCATGTTTTATGTTACCATCAAATTCCTAGGTTAATTTATGTTGTTTTTTTTATGTAATTTAAAAATAGATTTAAAGAAATTTATTTTAACTTTTCATGCAAATGTAAATGTTTTCAATTTCAATTTTGTACTTGTGCCAAGCTAAATTATAAATCAGTCAAAATTTAGTTCCTTAACATACTGAAAGAGTAAATTGTAAATGTGTTATTAATTAATAAAGTTTTTTGGTGGGCCAAACGCCCTATGACCCTCGGGAATCGAACCCAGGATCTCCAGTCTTTCCGAAGCATTGGTGTACGCTTTGCACTAGCCCAGTGGTTCCCAACCTTTTTTGGCCCATTGCCCCTTTCTGGAGGTTGTCTATCACCTATCGCCCCCCCCCCTTTTCATTTTTTTTTTTTTAAGGTCCTTCTCGGCATCTAAGGCCATTTAGACCCCATCCCTATTTATTTCAAATGATTTGTAGTCAAATCAAATGAAATAAATTTTTCTCGCTTGGGATGGGAAGCGAACCCGGGACTCCGGTGCGAGAAGCTAATGTCTTCTCGCTGAGCCACGGCTCCCGGGCCTTTTCATTTTCATTGCATGATTTAAAATTTTTAACAAAAAAGTACTTTATTTCAAAGTGAAACACTAAAGATAACGTTTTCTTTTCAAAGTGAAAAAATACAACACCTGCAGAAATATTGACTGAAACGTTGAAATTTTCAAATATGAGTCGGATGGAAGCCAGGAAAGAAATCATACAAAAATTTAATCAATCTTTATCTTTAATTTTTTAATTTCGATTGCCTACGTTTCGGACGCAAATCGCATCCTTCCTCAGGACAATCGGTAGTTAGTAAAATACAGATTTGATACTACCTGTTGTCCTGAGGAAGGATGCGATTT
Source organism: Euborellia annulipes (assembly GCA_023213315.1). NCBI lineage: Eukaryota > Metazoa > Arthropoda > Insecta > Dermaptera > Anisolabididae > Euborellia > Euborellia annulipes. The sequence goes on along the minus strand of JAKCPI010011913.1, from coordinate 171,546 downwards.
GCGTCCGAAACGTCGGCAATCGAAATTAAAAATTAGATAAAGATTGATTAAATTTTTGTCTGATTTCTTTCCTTGCGAAACCTTTTAAAAATCTAATAATAATTTTATTTTTATGAAGAAAATAACAAAAATAGATCTTTTTTCGGTCAATCTTTATTAATGAAAACAAAAATGACAAAAATTATTAATCAATTCTAGATTGGGACGTTTCAATTCTAGATTAGAATTATCTTCAGACTATTTTATTTTTATGACAATATTTTTTCCTCTTCTTTCCTGACAATTCTGTAAATAGGAGATTTTTCTCTTTCATTTATTCTTTTAAATTTTAGTTAACTCTAATAATTTTTCCCCCTTTGAATACTCATCGCCCCCCAATCGCCATCCGCTTATTTATCGCCCCCCCTGATATCCCAAATCGCCCACTTGGGGGCGATCGCCCCCAGGTTGGGAATCACTGCACTAGCCCATCAGATCGTCTTTCGTCTAATTTTCTTAAAAATGCTTCACAATAATGCACTAAATCTTTACTTGTTTTAAAGAATTAAGGATCCCACTTTCTGTGAATATTTTGAAGAAAAAAATTCTGCATATTTTAATTCTTTTATTTTAAAAAATAATTTGCCAACTTTTTTTTATGCTCCCTTTAAATTTGGATGATTTCCTTGCACTAAATTAAGAGAATTTAATATACCCTGAAGAATAATGATTAATAAGCTGATGAAGGATAAAGAGCAAAAGTTTTTTTTTCGTGCGTGCAAAAAAAAAAATTTAATTTTAAACAACCTGATTTTTTAAAATAGCATTCATTTTCTTCCTCGATTATTTTTATTAATAATAAAAAAAAAATTTAGGCTGTTTTTTTGATTAAAGATTTTTCTACAAAAATTAATAAATACAATACAAGGCTAATATTTATTGTATTAAAAATTATTTTATATTCCGATTTGTCAAATTAAATTTCCCGATGCCCTCAACACTTTTCTGAAAAATGATATATGGTCCCTTGTTTGTTGATAAACAAAAACTTGTTTAAATATCTTAAATTTCTCTCTGTCCTAATTAAAGTGCGGCGTTTGTTTATATACTAAAACACTTTCACTGGAAACTCGAATTCTTTTCAATATAACTTCATTTTATAGGCCTACTTGTCTATGATCGTGGAAAATAAAAACACCTCACTGATTTATTATTTTCTTTATCCGGTTTATCAAGGGCTTGCTCTTTAAATTAATTTATTTTTTACATCTTAAAAAATAGTATAAAACCAAAAATCTGAAGTTGTGTTCTATGCTTGTCACATCAGATTCTTTTTTGTGTCGAGATATATTTAGTTTCCGCCAGTAGGGCCTAAATTAGATAGAATTCAGGATGTAAAATTTATAAATATTTCAAAATATTTATATTTTGTTACCATGGCAACCATTTCTCCTATCTTTCCTATGAAGTACACGAGTAAATCAAAAGATTTCAAGAACAAAATGAGAATATACATTTTTAAAAGCATCTAAAAAATAATTGATTTATGAATTTTAATCAAAATCGTTGAAGCCAATTTTGAGAAAATCAAAAAAAAAAAAAAAAAAACTAAAAAAATACATCAGTAAAGTACTAGTACTTTTTGGCCGATTTTGCTTAAAAGCTTATTTTCAAGCTTCAAGGAGGTGTCTATATATTAAATATAAAATTTCAACCTCATAGCTCAATTCCTTCATGCTAAAAATCGTTACACATAGACACATGGGCGTACCCAGGATCAAATCTAGGGGGGGGCATGGTCAGATCATGGTCGTCCAGGGGGGGGGCAGATCATGGTCGTCCAGATTGGGACATAGCTATTTTTAATATAGAGGGGAAAAGCCTTCGAATTAAAGGCCTAAAAACCCTCGAGTCCTAACAAAAATAATCATTCGCCGCCGCTATTCACTAATTTTGTTTCGTTTCACCACTTTATAAACGTTTAATTTTTTTTTTTTTTGCTTCTAGGGGGCAGCTGCCCCCCCTGCCCCTCGCTGGGTACGCCCATGCATAGACAGACAGATAGACTAATTTGTGGGACCCACTTTTTTGGATTCAGGGGACCTCAAAACATGTATATCCATCAAAATCTCGAAATAGAATTTTTGACATGAAACCAAATATTCATCTTATAGGTAAGAGAAAGTAAAAGTTTTGCTGAATGCAAATAAAACCAAACTAAATATAAATAAAATTATCAAATCGCATATCGCAATTCACATTTAGAGAAATTATCAAAAATTTATTTATTTTAGTTTGTGAAAATAAATATTTTTACTTTATTGTTTTTCATTTATTTATTTAGCCCGTTTATCCTCACGCCATTGGGCCAAAACAAAATACTTATTTGTCAAATTAATATACACAGTACAAAATTAATACCATATAAAAACAAAACTAAAGCAAAATTAATACAATAAGTTTTTCATTTATTATTTTTTACATTTTTCTTATTTAAACTCTAAAAATACAAAATACTTTAAAAAATTTTCCCATTTATGCATAAAATTTCACTTTCATTATTTTTAATCAAAGAAAAATTAAAAAAAAGGCATTGTGGCATTAAATTTAATTTTTGTTTAAACTAGAGAGTGAGTGAATGTAGATTGGAGTAGTGTAAAGTAGAGAGTGAGTCAAGGGATGATGATTCGTTCTTCTGTTGGAGTTTTTCGGTGCTTACGTCACGGCAATGTGCCAAGATCAAAGAGCCGTGGCCCAGTGGCAGGTCGTCGACCCAACTTCCCCTCCCATCCCCACCCTAATTGGCCCCTCTCACGCCGAGGCCGCCCACCTCCCTGTTGCCTGTTCGCCTGTCCGCTTGCGTAACTCACCCTTCCAGCATCTCAGCTCTCAGCCTGCCAGTCTTTGCTTTGTACACCCGGCCGGCCATTGACTTAACTCCCCTAAAAAGCAACTAACTCGCCTTGAAATATTTAGTTTGCTTCTAAAATTGATTTTCAAGTGTTTCATTCATTTTCGCATTCCAATTACCTTTTAAATAACAATCTAATTTCAAGCATAGAGAGTTCAAAATAAGAATCTATGAAATGAACAATAAACTAATATTGATAAAAAAAAAAAAAAACTCAATTATAGTAACTTTAAAGAAATAATTTTCACAAATTTTTTATCTAATACTATTATTTTCAAAAAATCTGGTGTAGCATGGACATAACTAGCCCTCCCCCCCCCCCCCCTTAGAAGGCTCCTCGCCTCAAGAAAAATTGAGATGGGGGCTTCCAAGCTCCCCGGAGGATGGCTGGTCCCATGGACCTCTTCCCCAGCGAGGGTCCCATGGGCCCCCCAGCCAAATTATCTATTTACGCCCATGGGTGTAGCTGGTCGCACAATACCTTCGGTAATTTGTGTTCTGAGCTTGCCACACGAGATTTTTTGTATTGACATATATCGACTCTCGATAATTCGAAATCCAAGGGACTACAAGTAAAATTCGTATTATCAAGAAGTTTGAATTATCAAGAGAAAAGAAAAAAAATCGAATTATTGAGAGTTTTTATTATATTTGTGAAAATATGTACTTACATAAATTTAATATATAAAAGCCTCAAGTAAAAAAGTAAAAATAATGAAAACAACAAAAAAGAAAAAAAAAGTACATTTTAAATAGAACATGGATATATCATTTCCACGGTAGTGATAATTTTTTTTCGGGTACAGTAACGGAGTTGTAGACACGAGGTCTAAATGGCCTCCGATGCCGAATAAAAAAAAGTCAGCAAAGATTTTTTGTTTACAAGAAATACCAAGCAGAGCTCAACATTTGAGTGGGGGGCCCAGATGAAGAATGCTGTTGAACATCTCCAGGAAACAATCGATAAAATGTATTAATATTTTCAAATTTATTAATATATACCTATAGAATAATAAATTTGTAAAGACAAATGATCTCAGCAGCCGAAATAACTTAAAAGTATTAAATTACTATAGTAGACGATCTATTGACAAAAATGGATGAAAAAATATAGAATTTTTCTCACTTCCAAATTCTATAATTCTATCTTGTTCTTTAATAGCCTATTAAGAAATTTTAAATTAGGTTTGGTGATAGTTAAGTGAGCTACCACCAGATTTTTTAAAATTAACACTTTTACAGGTCTCTAAAAACAGACTTTAAAATTTAAAATAAACAAATGGGTGTTAAAAAGTAATGTAAAAACAATCAGCCTTAAAAAAATGCTATTCTCTAATCAAAGTTTTAACAGCGACGTTAACATGTTGTTTTTATTTCAAAGCTATCAAATCATAACCTTACATTTTAGGTTAAATACGCCATGCTTAGTTTAAACACGACGTTAAAATATTAAAGGCATCCCCTAGACATGGCATTAATTTTTAACACTATTTACTAAATGTTAACGCTTTAGCTTTAAATTTTTGTTTACAGAAACGCTATTTGAGGCAAGGACGTGATTTTGAATAGTATTTTTAACGCTGATTGTTTTTACATTACTTTTTAACACCCATTTGTTTATTTTAAATTTTTTAGTTTTAGAGACTAGAACTGAAAAATTATTTGAAATAAATAAAAAATTTCCATTAATTAATAACATTTTTACTTTTTTATTTTCCTAATTATCATTTGTAATCGTATGGACTATTCCAGTATATAAATAATCACTTCTGATTTCTCATCAAATATAGCTTTTGATTAATTAATAAAACAATCTAGTAGAGAGCGAGAGATTTATCGCAAATTGCGAATAATGCATATACTATCGATTTAATCACACGGTCTAAAATTATTATTATGATGAAGAGACGGTAACCGATCTGCTTTGTATACCCCCCTCCCCCCTCCCCTCTTCATAACCACTTCTATACTAAATTTAACTCTTCAGCCGAGTGATAATGTTAACTAACCCTTTCTCCCTTTCACATAGAAGTCACAGGGGTTGATTAGATAATATGTCACCAGCACTCTTTCTCTCATCCCCCAATTTTATTCTCTTCTTTAATATGAATAATATAACATAATTAAAGAAACAATTTTAACAGGATAGACTGACTGACTACAAATATGCTAATGATAACTTTAATAGCAATTTATTCAACTGCCAGGTACAAATTTAATTTTAGCCTAGAGGCCAATTTATAAAATATTTATTCTTAATCGAATCTGATTTCCCCATAAAATCTAACAAAAACAACTTGAATTAAAGATGTATTTACCAATTTAATTATAGCTATTTATTCTTTTATAAATACACAAGGGCTGTTTATTAGAAACACGTTTAGATGCTGCTATAAGGCATTTTTAATTCAACGGATTTTAAATAAGTCGGGTGTGGATGCCCTAAACTAATAAATAAATAAATAAAAATAGTCTTCGTTAAGATTAAAGCATTAGTTTCACAGTTTGACTGCTGATAAAACCATTTCCTAACAACAATCTCTTTTACATGGAAACATGTCGGGACTGTAAGGGGGATGTTCTAAAACTTCATGAACCTTCCGAGTTGTGTTACTAATCTGCATGATAATTTTCGACTCACTGAAACCCATTCAAAATCAGATTGAAAATATGAAACGGAAATTCTTAGAACTAGGGGTGTGTTCGATTAAGGAAAAAAATAATCGATTATGAAAAATAATAGATTTTTCCGATTAATCGATCATTCGATCCGGACAGACGAATAATCTTTTATTGGATCCGGAGTGAAATTTACAATTTTTCTCTCTTGCGAAATCATTGATCCTTTTTTTTTTTTTTTTGTATACGAGTCTCATCCCATCTTTTCAAACTTACGTTTCGGCTAGTTTTTGTCCGAAAAATAATCTATTATTTACCCAATAATCGATTAATTGATTATTTAGCACAGTCCTACTTATAATGTTAGAATATCTCCCTTACAGTCCAAACCTTTCACTGTGATTTCCATGACTATTAAAAGAACCACAAAGGTTAGGCCTCGGGCCTTGGTGTAGTGGTTAGCGTGCTGTCCTTCTGTACCAAGGGTCCCGGGTTCGCATCCCGTCTCATGTGACAAAAATTTATTTCAATTTAAATGACTACCAATAAATTGAAATAAATAGAGACGGGTTCTATTGTAAATGGCCGCCTTTGCCGAAAAAGAATTTAAATGAAATAGAAAAAAAAACACTAAGGTTAAATTCGAACACAGAGCTATAGATATCTTTTAGCAAATGGTTCTATAGAGTATCTATAATCAAATATTGAGACTAATGTTTTTTTTTTTCTCCTTCTCTCGGCTGATGAGGCCATTTAGGGCTAAAGAATTATACTGTATAATTATGTATTTAATTGATATAGTATACTAATGGCTACTGGGGGACATTCAACACGCTGATTCCTCGGGATTCTATTAACAATCCTTGTAAAATTTATGTAGTAGAAAGATAATTTTATTTAACAAATTTTTAATAAAATTTAAGAAAGCACCAAATTACTATTATTTTATTAAATAGTTCTTTATTCATTTATTCTAAATGGTTTTATTTACCGAGAAAGGAACCATCTAATTTGCATTCTTCTCTTTAATCAGAATATCTCTTTCCCTCTCACACTCTTATTTTAGGCCATTTAAACAACTTTATGGACAATTATCTATTTCACTTATAAACTTATTCTCTTTAATAAAACTTAAGTAATTTAGAGCTTGAAAAATAATTTTTGCTTCCCATTTAAGCGTATTAAGTTCCCCCCTTAATACAAATTAAGTTTTTAGATCCCAAGAGTCAAATAACTAAAATTAAGTTCTTCACGCAAGATTAAATTTATTCTAAAAAGAAAGTGAAATTGATTCAAACAAAATTTTTATTATACATAATAGAAATAATAATTTAACTTTTATCTTCTTGATGTACCTAATTTGAACATGTATAAAAAAAATTGTGATATATATCTAGGCTGCGTTAGTATCTTATTAAATGGCATAAATAAAAATTTTTTATCTCTTGCATTTTGAAACACTGAACTTATTAAAAAATTATTATATAGATTGATACTAACTAGTGTGTTGATAAAAAAAAAAAAAAATATGGAAAAACATATTCTTTATATGTTCATTGAACTCAAGAATGACCTAGTCCAAAATTGAGATCTCATAAACATATAGATATTCTTTGAATATAAAAAAATAAATAAATAAATAAAAGATAAATTAAAGAAGTTTAAAATAAAATTGGCATTAATTCTGAATTCTAAAAAAAAAAATTTTAAGAATAGTTTCATTGATGCCAAGTTTATTCAGGTACGCCCGGGGTATTTTTACATGATATATGTATTCGTCTATTAAAGAAGGGCTCTAGAGTAGTGGTGATATAGAATAATAAATTTATTTTTTGAAAAACATCATTAATTATTTGTTGAAAGAGCATCTCTTAAATTCACATATGAGAATATAAACATAAATATTTTTTAGCAAAGAAAGAAAGCTGCCACCAGGATCACCATTCTTAGAGAACGTCCCAAGAAACTTTGAAGGATCGCGATCAGAATGTAGACTTTGCGTCCCGCGTTGAAGGGTTTCCGGAATAAAAAAAATTTCTAATATTCTTTTATTGTAATTTATTGTATTCTTTATTGTAATGGTATAGCTGCAGAGTATAATGTTGAAGAAAGAAAGCACGAATTCAGCCAATGATTAATATTCTATAAATTTTAAGAAATGTGGGAGAAAGAGCAGTGCGGTCGGTCCTTCGCACAGCCTGATTGATATGAAATGAAAAAGAAGAAGAGCTATTTCAGCTTTGACAACCATATTCCTAGTGAAATATTTATTTAACATAAATCATAATAATTTATTTGTCTTTCTCACCATGTAATTGTAGGGTTTTATTCAAATTATAGGATAATGTCCCTAAATGTTCGTGGAAATTATCAGGGCCTTGAAGGGACGTGAGATGAATTTTCCCCTAAAGACCTGGTTTAGAAATAGACCTTCATCTTTAAGTTTAATTAAGATAATGGAGAGAAAGATGAAGGTAAAGAGAGAGAGAGAGATTAGGCATTAAATTGTAACTCCTCGTTATCTATCGGTTTGAACTCATTTATAAATTGGAAAGAGGATCAAACGACGTGTCACTTTTGCATAAAATCTAAAAGAAATCTCCGTTCCTAACTTTTGATAAAACTTAAAGATATTTTCTTATCAAATAAATCTACTAAAAAAAAAAAAAAAAAAAAAAAAAGAAAAATTAGATGAATAGTCTATTCCAAAACTAAATATGAATGTAATGGCTAAAGCTGCGCAAAATAATCAATTAATTGATTATTTCCTCAAAAAATGATCGATTATTTGATTATTTTTCACAATCGATTATTTTCGGAAAATATGCGTTTGTAAAGATGGGGTGAGACTCTATGCTAAAAAAAAAAGGTCAAATGAGAGGGAAAAAATGGAAATTTTACCAGATGAAAAAAAAGGTATAATCGATTATTTTTCATAATCGATAACCGATTGTTTTTTTCCATAATCAAACACCCCTAGTAATGGTAATTAAATGAAAATAAAACAAAAATATTTATGTGAATTAATAAATACATTTTTTTGTCTGATTTTTTATTTTATTCTTCTAGCCTAGCTGCCAATATATTTTGCAATTATCATAAAATTCGACCTTGAGATTTTGATCTAAGGAGGTCTACCTACCCCAAAACCTTTTCTAAAAAATCATTTTTAGAATTCCGTCTCTGTGTGTGTGTGAACACGATTGCTTAAAAACGCAAGCAGCCAGTTTGTGAAACAAATTTCATTTGTTTATATTTACTTTGTTTTATTAATGACATCTGTATTTTTTTTCCAAAATTAGCGTAAGTTGTCGTTTTCTTCGTTGATTATTTCAAAAACTGAATAGTTTTCAGTTTTTGAAAAAAATGTCAAAGAATAAAAACTTTTTAAAATAGAGTAAAATAAAAAAGAAATTGAAAATTTCAACATTAAAAAAAAAAATTATTATGTAAATTACTACTCCAGGTGACGTATTTACTCCAAAAGTTGATAAAGATCTACAATTTTAGTTTAAGGAGTATATCTCAAATTTCATCGATCTGGCTGCTTGCTTTTTTAAGAATCATTCCAAAAATGTTTTTTTTTTTCTTTTTTTTTTGACTCAGGGAGGTCTAAAACGTGGAGAATCTTCAAAATCTCGAATTTTTTTTACGATTACAATACTTTCTCTTTATATACTCTACGAGAAAGTAAAAAGCATTTTTGTGATTAGAACTTTTTATTTTTAAAATTAAAGAAAGATTTTGTATGATTTTTTTTTATTTTATCATTTTCATTTATTCTTCTTCCAGCAAGATTCCCTTCCCTTTAAAAATGGCTTTTTCCACATATTTTCATCTTTCAATCTCTTGTGAAAAAGAAAAAAAAAAGAAAAATTCAAATTAAATTGAAAAGAGAAAAAGGAAGAGAGGAAACCTTAGAAATCAAACATTTGAATACTTTCAAATCAAAAATCAATAGGCAATTTTAACTTTTCAAATGAAGACAAATCGTTTTCTTCCCTCGTCTCTTTCAAACAACGTTTCTAATAAAGACGCCAACTCTGATTGTTTTCACTGCAAAAGAAATGTAAATTCGATTTGTAGAAAAAAAAAAAGGAAAAAACATGAAGAAATCAACAAAACGTTCGGAATTAGGAATTAAATCAAACAGATTATTTTCCTAAACAAATCACATTCAATTAAAATAGATCGATATAAAGTTATCCATACTAACTATCCGGGGGCTTGAATTTCAAATGTCAAGTTTTGTGTGCAGAAATGGACAGAAAGTCTCTTTAAAAAAAGTAAAGATTCTTAGAATAAACAAAGTTCATTTAATAATCGAAAATGTATGAATTATGTAAAAGAAATATGTCGCGACTATCATTTTTATTTTATTTTATGTTCTTAATAAAATAAGTCAAACCACGACAGCTTCATGATAATTTCTTCAATTTAAATGATTTTGTTATAAAATATGCGAAAACTCATATTATTAACAGAAAATTGGCAGGAGCCTGACCATGTGGGTCATTTAAAATAAAATTATTAATAAATACCAATCAATTGAAATAAAAAGTGATGGGGTGTGCTGTGCCCAGTTACACCAGATTTTTTTTTATTTGTTTAAGGTCTTTTTCGGCGTCTGTGGCCTCTCTATTTTTAATTGGTATCCAATTCATTTGAAATAATTTTTTTTTTCGCCTGGGATGGGATGCGAACTCTCTTTGGCACCAGAAGTCATAGGTCACGGGGATTTAGCATTTTTAAACTCATTTGTTTGTCGATGCCAAGAAATATTTAGAATAATCTTAAATATAGAATTAATTGATTTAATAGAATATTAATTTTTAATTTCTCTTACTTGTATATATAGTGAGAAAGTATTGGATTCATGTCAAAAATTCGATGTCGAGATTTTGATGTTTTGAAGTCCCGTGAATAAAAAAAAGTGATTTTCGCGACATGGTCTGTGTGTCTGCCTGTGTTCAACTTTAAGCATGAAGGAATTGAGCTAGGTGGTTGAAATTTTATATTTAAGTTAGGCACCCCCCTGAGGCGTGAAAATAAGCTTTTGATCAAAATCTGCCAAAATGTATTAGTACTTTACTGATGTACTTTTTCAGTTTTTTCGATTTTCTCAAAATTCGCTCCAACGATATTGATTAGAATTTATAAATCAATTATTTTTTGGATGCTCTTTAATGAATATTCTTATTTTGCCATTGAAATTTTTTGAAGACCATTTTACTCTTGTACTCCATAGGAAAGATAGGAGAAATGGTTGCCATGGAAACAAAATATAAATATTTTTGTTTATAAATTTTATACATCTTGAATTCAAAAGTACCGTACTGTCGGCAACTAAATATATGTAGACACAAAAAATTTGGCACAAAAAACAAGCACAGTACTCAACTTTCTCTTGCCGAAGTAAGATCAATAGAAAGTTGTGTGCTATGCGACTAGTCACATCAGATTTTTGTTTAATAAAATATTAATTATTTTTACATTATTCTTCTTTAAGTCGTGTAATCAAGCAAATTTGACATATTCAATTTACGGCCCATCGGAATGCATAATTCATTATTTTTGCACAGAATAATTATATAATTCACTTCTTTTTTTTATTAGAGATCACGTTTTACATATCTAAAACAAAGTATTCTATTAAGCCTTTCTTACGAGATTGTAATTTACTAAATTCCCTTTATGTTGTATATATTTAGAAATGAAATAGCCTGCTTAATCAATGTCTTCACTGACGGTCTTGTTTACTTCATTTAAACGGCGACATTTCCGGATGGGTCGTGATTTAATATCTCTTATCTCTTTCTTGGCCTGAATCTTCCTTAAAGGAATGAAAATGGTTTATACAATAAAAAAAAAATTTTAAATATCAAATATTCGAATGCGATATAAAGTTACTTACCTTTTTTGTATGTCTTAATCAAGGACGTTAAGAAATCATCAACTTTTCGCTTATACAAGTGTATTTTTTATAAATTTCTTATATAAATAAATCATTCGATGATAAATCAGCTCCAGAGAATAAATAAAGTGAAATCTTTTCGAATGGAGAAAAAAAAACACAAGTCTTCAATTAATTTATGTCTTAATTTTGAAGATAAATAATAAATATTAATCTTTTAAAATTCAGGTGATCTATTTATCACTTATTTTAAAATAATAAGATGAAAAAATTTATTATTTACAAAAAAAAATCCCGATTTAGAAACAATCCTAAGAAAGAATTTTTCCCGTTACTTATAAAGTTATCCATAATAATTCCTGGCGGCTTGAATTTCAAATGTCAAATTTTGTGTGCAGACAATGGCCAGAAAGACTTTGTTTATTCACAAGGTTCATTTAATAATCGAAAATATGAATACTATTCATTAAATAATTAAAAGTTTAAAATTAACTAATTAAAAGGCATGTTTATTAAAGTCGTTGAATAGTCAAATATAAAAAATAAATTTCTTATCATCCAAATCATTCAATAATTCAATCATATTTTATTTGATTAATTTGAGAAAATCTAGTTTTAAAATTTGCTCACTCGGAAATAAAAGTATTCAACTTTTTTATATTTAAACAAATAAAGAAGAGTTAAATTATAACAGATGATAAATATCTAATAGCTAAAAATGGCAACGATAAATAAAAAATATTAACCTGAAAACCTGGTCTGCAAGAGAGAGAGAAAAAGTTATAAATGTTAAAAACATAAAAATTATCTGAGATCAGCAGCCATAGTGCAAACCACTTTCTCAATAATTCATAACTTCAATTGAAAGGAGTAAATTCCATATCGAGAGAAGAGAAAGAAAGAATGGGTGAAATTAAAAGTGAAAAATTCCCAGAAGAAAGAAAAATGAAATCTTCATGGGGTAGTCAAGTGATTAACAGGAAGTGGATTAATAAATAAATAAATCCATGGACGGGTAATTATCCGATCTATACGGTCCAGCGATAATAAATAAAAAAAAATATGGATTTCTTAAAAAATATCCGATTTTTTTTTACAATCAAGATTCTCCTTCCTACTTTTTGTTTCTAGGTTAAAAAATACCCAACTGAGGCCGATAAATTTCGAAAAACTATTCTGTCACAATAACAAACCATTTTTTCAAGGCTAGTAAATATTTTTATATCCGAATCTAATTAGTTTAATTCTTTTATTGCTTTTACGAAGAAATCAACAAAAGGCCATATGGTCGATTTTCTTTTATTATAAACAATTTGAGGGTGAAATTCGTTCGAAAGTGAAATTTACATGGCCTGCTTATAATATGAAAGTGAAAAGAACGTTTTAATTGTATGTAGGTTTCTTTGATTTGCACTGATGATCAGTATGGGGAAATCTATTATTTTAGATGAATGTTAAATCGGTGAATTTTTACCAAAATTCAAATCATTCGTTCTACTTACCTAATTTTCTTTTTTTTTATTAAACTGAATGCAATTCATTTTTGCCTTTTGTTTATCGAAAAAAAAAAAAATTTAATAACATGAGCTTACTACTCCTGCCTGACCTATATAATTTTATTTATTTAAAAAGAATGCAAATAATCTATATATTAACCAATACAAAAAGAAATAGGGCAAACGGAATAAAAGACCTACTTACAGTAACAAAGCAACCGGTTGTTGGAATACATTTTTTATATCAAATTTTTTTAGTTTTAAATTAGGGATCGTTTTTTACTGATGGCTAGGGATAAAATTATTTATTAATAATAATTAAATTTAGTAATCTTAAGACAGGGCGCATATTAACAAGCTTATAATACGTGACACACGCTCTTTAGTAAGCAAAGTACAACTGCAACTATACAACGCACAAAAAATTTATAACCAAAAGAAAAAAAAAAGATTAATACGAATAATTCTTCTTAAGAGATACGATAATCATTAACAAAATTTTTTAATTTTCTAAAAATTCCTTCCACAACTTTTGTAGAAATAGAAAATTAAGAAGAATTTCTCAAAGTAATATCATTAGGGGTCTGAAGAGAGAGCATCCCTTTGGACAGAAAAAAGCAACTGTGCTTGTCACACCAGATTTTTTGTGTCGACATGTATTTAGTTTCCGACAGTAGGGTACAATTGAATTCAAGGTGTAAAATTTATAAGTATGGCAAAATATTTGTATTTTGTTACCATGGCAACCATTTCTCCTATCTTTTCTATGGAGTACAAGAGTAAAGTGGTCTTCAGAAGATTTCAATCACAAAATGAGAAAATAATTGATTTTTGAATTTAAAAAAAAATCGTTGGAGCAAATTTAGAGAAAATCGAAAAAAACTGAAAAAGTGCATCAGTAAAGTACTAGTACTCTTTGGTCGATTTTGTACAAAAGCTTCGTGTCACGTCCCATGGGGGTGCCTAACTTAAATATAAAATTTCATCCTCCTTGCTCTTTTCGTTCTTGAGATATTTTGTTCACAGACAGACAGACAGACACACAGACAGACAGACACACAGACAGACAGACCATGTCGGGAAAACCACTTTTTTGGATTCAGGGGATCTCAAAACGTGAAGATCTATCACAATCTCCACATCGAATTTTTGACATGAATCCAATACTTTCTCTTTCTATATATTAACATATATATAGAGGTAAGAGAAAGTAAAAAAAAGTGAAATGATTTTCACGGAAGGGGAAAAAAATTTTTGAAATAAAAAAGTTATAATCGATTATTTTTTTTCATAATCGAACACCCCTAATTTACAATTCAAATGTAAAAAATTTTGTCGCCGGGATGGGATGCGAACCCTTGACCCTTGGTACACATATACACTAACCACTACACCAAAGTCCGAGAGCTACCACTTCTTCTGCCCTAGCTCTATTCCCGCAATGCGGGGTCGGCAGACCTCATTCTTTTCCTCCAACCCTAACTTGCGTTTTTGGGACCGAGAAGAGTAAAACAGGCCGGCCCATCGCACGGTCTGACGCCTGTTGAAAAGAGGAAAGAAGAGAGAGACATACAAAGAACTGAAGGACTGCCTGTCCCAGCTCGGGCAGCTCGTGGTCGCCATCCACGGACCGACAGGATGTGGGCCCCTGAGCGAAAAGCCCGAGGGCTATCACTTATTGTAATAATTCATTAAAAAAAAATATATTAGCCTATTACTTATTATATTTTATCATGAACAATTTCATTTATTTTATTAGTTGTTTGCTCATCGAATATTAGTACAAAAGTTCAACTCTCTTTATATCTCAAAGCCCTAAGAATGTTCGCAAGCTATGTATATAATTCGCCTATATAATTAGAATGCATAATTATATAAAGAAACGAACGATCCGGAAGCCATTTCCTTGGAGATTCCTGACACTTCGGTCATTGACATCCGACCGCAACTCAATTAGCTCCGATTAAAATAAATACCTTCTTCTCACGCGCTTTCATTCTTCTGCACACAATAACATAGAAGAGAGAGAGAATTCAGGCCGATTACTTACTATCACATTCGTTGTATACATGTGTTACGAGGCGAGAAACGATTCATGCGAAAGTTATTATTATTATTATGAGGATCATTATTAGTAGTAAGAATAAGGCTTAAAAAATATTTAGCAATGTTTGTTTAAAATTAAAATTACAAAAAATATTTTGTAATAAGCTTATAATTCTTTTTTTTTTTAATACCCTAATATATTATGATAGTGCAATCTAATTACATAATTTATATAGAACACGTCAAATTTGTTATTGATAGAACGGTTTACATTCATTTAGCATTTTTTTATTATCAGAAAAAATATAAAAATAACTCGTCCCAAAATGTAAAAATTTTTTTAAATATATGTTTATTATAAAAGGCATCCATCGTAGAGGAGGGGGAAAAAATTGAAAGGAAATATATTAAATTTTTTTTAGAAATTTAATCTCATTAAAAGGTGTAACAATAAAAATATTAAATAAAATTTTTTAACCCAATAAAAAGAGTTAATGGTATGAACGAAGAACTTTTAAAAAGATGAATTTTAAAGCTATTATCGATAAGGTCCTCCCTGGAAATATGTATAGACCATAATCGTAATATTGAGAAAATTAGACTGATGATGGAAACTAACATAAATCAAGAACATTTTTTTTTTTTTATAAAAATAGATAAATCTTTTTGATTACTTTAAATTTCGCGTTGGGCATGGACGTAACCAGCGGGGGGGGAGCTGATGCTCCCCCCCCCGTCTTGTCATGAAAATTTTTTGTCTATTAAAAACTAACATATATTTTTCCCATTGTGAATTTTTTTTTAGATTTACTACATTAATTTTAGTATAAAGCGAATTGTGGCTGTTATATAAATTAGATTAATGAGATGAAGAGGATGCAGCCAATGATAAATAAAAAGCATCTATTTTGCTAACACTCTTTATTTAGGAACGTTTCGGCCATGATCAACAAGGCCATCTTCAGCCCTTCAAGTTCTCTGATGTGTCTCTTGAAGACGTCACCGTATTTCATAAACAGTTGTTGATGCATTTTCTATGTTGACCTCGTAGAATTTAAGTATAAAGCGAATTGTGGCTGTTATATAAATTAGATCCCGCGGACAGACTTCCTAAATCGCCGATCGAATAAATACATCATCTCCCACTCGCTAATTATAATTTAAAAAAGCAAAATTAAAATTTCATAAAAAAGAAATTTATACCATCTCGTTATTACTAAGAAAGTAAAATTTCAGGGTGAATATTTTATTTTATTTTTATTTATTTATTTATTTTTTTTGGAATGGGTGCATAAGGTCCGAAGACCAGTGGTCATATGCAGCCAGGAAGAACATAGTTAAAAAAAATAAATAAATAAATAAAGGAGAAGCATAAAAGGGGAGCTCAACTGCGGGAACTAAGAAGATGTCTGTTGAGATTAGACTTGAAAGTCTGAAGATTGTAGGTTTTGGGGAAGATAGACGCAGGAGCTTTCCCCGCTAATTATAGCTTTAATGTATAAAAAAAAAATCCTTAAGGATTTTAAAATCTAACCCAAATATCACAATTCCTTTGTTTTAATATAAAATTTTTGCTTTTCTTTCTTAATTATCAATAAAATTTCACTCGATTCAGAGAAATTGAGAGATTCTTGACCCTTTAGGTGTATGTTGAAACACAGCCATCGGAGTCTCATCATTGGCGACACACCTGACAGGAGAAGAGAGAGAAAGAGAGGGGAGGGTAGAGCCAAGTGGGGTTTAAACACTCTCGGGAAAGTCAGTGAAAGTGCTGTCCCCTCCCCTCCATCTCTTCCATCTCCCTTCCCCTCCAATGAAAGTGAAGGCGCTTTCATACCTGGCTACCAAAGATGAATAACCACCCGCCAATTATTTATTTATTTACTTACACTTTCAATTCAAACTGGTTTCGTCAATTCGTTTATTGTTGTTGTTGAGATTACTCATCTCGAATGATGTTATATGATTATTCAAAATATTCATAATATATATGTCACTTTCACGCACTTATTCAATTTTAATAAATAGGACAAAACAGAGCTTATTGGAAAATGATATTTACAAAAGCAAACAGGAAATATGGTGTTAAAAAAAAGGTCAAAGAAAGTATTAATTAACAACCCAGCTAAGAGGCACATATCCTCGGTGGCTAGGTCCAAACAATATAAATATACATTTATAATACAAAACAAGACAATAAACAAAACCAATTTAAAAAAATAAAAATTAATGCCATTAACAAATGTCGCCCTCCATGGTCGAGAGATTAAAGATACTAACAATAGTAATATTGATAACCTTAGAAGCTAAGGGGTCTGGGTACAGAATCCAGACAGTCAGATGAATATTTATATTAATTATTATTAATTAATTATTATAAATCAATATTCCTGGATCTTTTATTAAAAATTAATAGTCTATATGTTCGTTAAAAAATCTATATGGCCTAAGATGCCGAAAATACGAAAATACTAAGAAAAAGATAATTGGATTCTCAAAAAAAAAACAAAAAGAAAATTACAAATATTTATCAAAGTTAAATTCCTCATTTTACTAAAATGTAACTAAAAAATTTTTCTCTATATTTTTTACATGTCTAATTTAATCAACGATATGACAACTCATGATGTCATTTTCTTCTATTGTCACCCCATCATTTCCTATTTAAGTGAGAATTTTGACTTTTCTTGAAAATAATAAAATATTAAAGGGAAAGTTATTTTTTTTTATTTTGAGCGAAAGCTATCGAATCTAAAATCGATTTCATAAAATATAGATATAAGGGATGCAAGAGAGAGAAAAGTCGTAAAGCTTTATGCTTTTTTTTATTTTTATAACTCTATCTTAAAATATTGGAAACATAAATAAGTTGTCAAAACGGTCAAAATCTACGATATATGAGTTATTCATATATAATTTCCATAAAGGTAATAAAATGCACATCCGACTGGAAAAACGACCCTCATATGAAATGTTTTGGAATTTATTAATCATATAAGTCTATCCATTTCAAATGAATAAAATCATTAGAGAAAGATTCTGGCAATTTTTCCTAAAAGAATAAGCTTATTCAAAATTTATCACTAAAATAGGGATGATATGTCAGACGCTGGCATAAGTTCAATGAATTATAATTTTGTCACTAATATTCATATTTCGAGTCTCAAGCCGTACTTTGATACGCGAGCCGGATCCGGCGATTTTTCACTACACACGCGTACGAGCCGGGCTCGCGAGCTCGGCTGGCTCGCCTACAAACGAGCCAAATCCGCATGTGTGGGCTCTCACGATCCTAGCTGATTCAAAATCAGTCATTAAATACCCTATCTGAGGCACGAGCCAGATCCGTGAGAGCTCTCGAGCCGAGCCGAGCCGAACAGAAGGCCTAGACGGATAAGTCCCGGCTCGGCTCGGCTTGGTTCACACACACATGCGGATTTGGCTCGTTTGAAGGCGAGCCGAGCCGGGCTCGCGTACTCAAGTACGTCGTGTATGGCAAGGGCGGTCCTAGCCTTACATTTTGGGGGGGGGGGGGTCACTGTTTTTTTTTTTTTATAGTATAAATAAATGGGCCTGGGCCCCAATAAATATATATTAATCAAATATGAATATCGTTTAAGTCTTAAATGGCCTAAGTTGCCGAAAAGATTGTGTGAATGGGAGAGTGAGTGGGAAAAAAGTGTGTGTTAAAAAAAAAGATTTTGGGGGGGTCACGACCCCCTTGACCCCCCTCTGGGACCGCCCTTGGTGTATGGGGCGCTTAAGTGAGTAAAATTTCATTTTATTCTGTGGAATTGAATAAAAATTACTTTAATATTATGTTAATCAGTTTCACTTTCATTGTAGGACAGAGGAATTATAAACTTTAATTTGATTAAAAGAAAGTTTTAATTTTTCTTCATATTATATTTTTGTATCTTAAAAGATCTTTATACCTTTATGCAAAAGAATGTGCTTTTAAAGATTTAGAAAACAATTTATTTAATAACTTAATATTCGTCTATTGTTTTGGATATTTTTAATTTTTATTAGTTTTTTTTTTATTAAAATTACTTTTTGTTTTATATTTTATTTCTCATTTGATATAAAGGTGGCAAAATATGAAGGATTTACACCCTTCTGGTAACTAAAGAAAGGGGAAGCAACATCTTTAAAAGAAGCCCCTGAACCACAGCACGGATGGTAGAAGTGATGCCTATTGTGCTGGGGGTCAGATGCTGTCTCACCTAACAAAAGTTTTATCAATTGAATTGGCTAAGAATAATTTTAGTATATAAATTTGTAATGAATTTATTTTCCTAGTATGGATTAAATGCTGTTACGACATTTTAAAACAAATATGAAAATTATTTTAAGGGCCATGAAACAATAAACACTTAATTTGCTAATCCCTATAGCATTATTACATATTTAATAAACAAAATTTTATTAGAAATGTCTTAATAGTAAATATTAATAAAATTTTTTTTCTTTTCATGTTTTGAAATGTTCGTAAAATTTTTCTTTTAAATTAATATTTAATTAATTAATATTGACGATATGTACGAATTTCAAAGAATTATGACAAATCCTTTGATGACATCATAATGTTTGTTGTTTTTTCTTTGTTTATTTTGTTTGTGCCAAATAAATAATGACTATAAAATGAAAATTAATTCTTTCATTTCATTATTTCTCATTTATCTAATGGCCATTGCAACCGAAAAGACGTCTTAAGCGTACGCTTAAATATAAGTAATTTAATAGTTCAAAATTTTGTTTATTAATTTTATTTAATAGGAATATTTCGAAATCACAACAATAAATACAATATATAGGCAATATTATAGGCTATTGATTTTCCTATATTAAAAATTAATCAATGGTGTATTCCTATTTATAATTAGAATTTTTTACCATAAATTGGTTGGTTAAAATTTACTAATAGTATTTTTTCTCTTTTTATTTTCAGGTAAGTCAATATGCTGTATTTCTGAGAACTTAATAGT
Source organism: Euborellia annulipes (assembly GCA_023213315.1). Taxonomy (NCBI): domain Eukaryota; kingdom Metazoa; phylum Arthropoda; class Insecta; order Dermaptera; family Anisolabididae; genus Euborellia; species Euborellia annulipes. The sequence continues at coordinate 151,593 of JAKCPI010011913.1, read as the reverse complement.
TGTAGTAGGTGAGTAAATTTTTATTGTACAATATTTTGTCAAAATGCCATCCGGTCTAATCGAAAATTTGAAAATTGTAAATATATTTTTACTTTATCTTACCTAATAGTTTTCATAATCGTATGTCGGGATTTCAGCGCAAATATAATAAGTCTGAATAGCCTATAGTGGTCTCCATGGGAATAAAATTTCATTTAACTGACGAATTGAATAAAATCGATCAACTTTATTTTAACAACATGTAATTCAGTTTCACTTTCATTGTAGGAGAGAGGGATTTATGAACTCAAAGTTGATTAAAAGAAAGTTTTAATGTTTTATTTAGATAATTTTTTTAATAATAGTTAATTTAGACAAAAGAGTAATTATTCAACGCAAAACATTTTATTATTCTTTTTAAGAGTTATACATGTTTCATCTAAAATTTTCTAACTCCAAATAAATCTCAATTTTCAAGAGATAAATATCAGAACAAACTTCATATTGTCGTATAAAATTTATAGAAAACTTTTTCATTTTAGAATAAATTTATAAATAAGACATTACTTCTCTTCATCTGCCAAGTATTCTCACATAAATTAAATTTCAGATATGAATATCTTTTTCTTATTTATAACATTCATCTCACCCGAAGGGGGAATTCTGCCAGCCAGCATTCTTAATACATTTGCTTTTATGCAATCTATTAATCCATTCATTTCATCTCTTGCTAAGGAAAGTTACAAATTAAATTATCTTTAGCTTTCTCTATCTTGAAGTGTATTGATGCAATAATAAATTCTCCATTTTTGTTGTTGTTCACCCGCCCATACTTATTTACGGTAAAAGGACGGGAGGCTGATTTAGAAAGAGAAAAAGAAATGGTCTTCTTAGCACGTGTATCTCGAGGTTGCAAAACAAGTACACAGCTAATATCATTTAATATAGGAAGAGGGCAATTAGACTTCGTGGATGTCACTAGGGGGTCAGATTATCTCTACATTAGCAGGAAATTTTTGAAAGAGCATCTAAAAAAGGATTGATTTTTGAATTTCAATCAAAATCGTTAGAGTGAATTTTGAGAAAATAGAAAAAAAGTGAAAAAAGTACATCAATAAAGTACTAGTACTCTTTGGCAAATTTTGATTAAAAGCTTATTTTCACGCTCCAGGGAGGTATCTAACTTAAATATAAAATTTCAGCCTCACAACTCAATTCCTTAAAGTTGAACACAGACCGCGAAAACCACTTTTTTTGATTCACGGGACCTCAAAACATGCATATCCATCAAAATATCGACATCGAATTTTTGACATGAATCCAATACTTTCTCTCTCTGTATAGGCCTACTAACATATATAGAGGTAAGAGAAAGGCATTATCAGTCAAAAGTTAAACAGTACAAACACCACATAGTTAGTTAATAAAATAAATTTATCATCTAGGTTTCCATACGAAACAGCGCGAGGCGTTATTAATAATCGAATTGGAGCTTTACTTACTAAAATTGTAGATATAATAGAAAATAAATTTTGTTTGAGGATGGCCGGAAGGATGATCAATTTTATTATAAGAGCATCGGCCAAAAAATAAATACTTTTGCGTATTATCCGTTTATTTGTAAATATTTCGATTCCAGTGATATAGAATCATCTTCAGTACAATCAACAGATGTTTTGCAAATCGTTAATTCCTCCCATCCAATATGACAAAAATAGCTGAACATTCCATGAATGCAATTTTCATAATCAATTTTATTTAGGAATTGACCATTTGCAAAACATCTGTTGATTATACTGAAGATGATTCTATATCACTGGAATCGACATATTTACTAATAAACGGATAATACGCAAAAGTATTTATTTTTTGGCCGATGTCCTTATAATAAAATTGAAAAAATATTTTTTTTTAGGATTTATCGAAAATCAAGATGATCAGACTGCAGTCATTGGTTCCGCTTCTTATTGTGAACAATCATCAGGTCTGAAAAATATACATTTCAATAATTATCAATGTTATAGAGTATATTTTTCGGACCTGATGAAACATTAGGAACTGAAACCAATGTCTGTAGTCTGGTCGTCTTGATTTTTAATAAATCCTGAAATTAAAATTTAGTTTCTACTTTATTTTATTATATCATACACCTCCATATGCAGCAATTTTAAGCATAGTTAATCCCCAATTCGATTATTAATTTTACTTCTAAACCAAGGAAGAACGTAGCTCTTGATTTGTACAAAAGGAAGGGAAAAGGAGCAGCCAAAAGTTGAATCCTACGATTTTCAACAATTACCGAGACGTTTCGAGAAAACTTTATTCGTTTATATAGGAAAGACTGATGATGAAACAATAAAGGTTTCTCTAAACGTCTCGGTAATTTTTGGAAATCGGAGGCTTCAATTTTTTTGGCTGCTTCTGCTCACTTTTGTTTAACTATTTTAAATTGAAATTTGGTTCCACTAATATTTTTATCACCTGGACACCGCACGGGGCTCCCACTTGTTTCCATCATGGCTGCTAGATCTAATAATTGAAATTATGAAGGTCATAGAACTATATAAAATTGTTCTTTTTTTTATAAAAGCAATTAATTCGAAATTACGATCTTAAGATCTTTCTCAAATAAAAATTTCTCCAAGACTTTCTTCGTCGTCCCCTCTTCTAATGGCAGGGGTGGATGAACATCTCCTGATTTCGGATTGGCTCTCAAGTCTTCACAGTTGCTAGGCATGAAAGTGAATCCGAAAATGAAATGAAAAGGGACAAGGCATTGCTCTTGAAGGCTCATTCTTATCCAAGCCTTCTTGCAATTGGCATCTATCTTTCTCTCTTGTTGGTGTTATCGTGGATATCGAGAGTCGGTCGGCAGTTCATTGACCCCCGCTTTGTCCAGAACCGAGTTACTGGGTCAAGCGTCGTTTCACTTTTGCCGGAACGCGCCGTCGCCGCCGCCACCGTCGCCACCACCAGCGCCGCCGCCGTCGCCGCCTCCACCAATAGACGTCCCTTCATTCCGCCGCGTACCGTTCGAGCGCAAACATCGCCAAAGGAGCCGACAACGGCACGCGCAAACACACTCGCCCCTGTGTTGTGTGTGTGTGTGTGAGTGTGTGTGTCCGTGTCTCGGCCTAGAGTGTTTTTCCTGTGAGTGCATTCTGTGTTGCTTGTCTTGTGCATGATTCGTCGGACCAACAAGAAAAAAACTTAGTGATAAATTAAATTGTCAAAACAAACATTAATTATTAATTGTCAAAAAATGACGGTGAAGGATCTCAAATCAACAAATCTACGTGATGTGGATCCGTTCTTAAGTCAGGATAGCGAAAATCTACTTGGTCGTGTTCTTGCAGGTAAATTAAATTAATTTATAATTAAATTTTCCTTTCAAAGCGCGTAAACACTTTTGCTTTTTAAACGATGGCGCTAGTCTCGCACTCCGAGCGCCATGTGCTTTTCACTTTCGTTCATGTTTCTATTGGAGTAAATCTGGGTCGCGACTTGGCTCGCGCGAGGCTAGTTCATTGCCCTGGCCTTCCACATGGATATTTTTCGCGCGCGCGATACTAGCCTCGTGCAGGGCGCCTGCGCGCGCCTATTCCCTAACACAGTATAACAAGGAGGTCATGGCACTAAGGCGAGAGGCTAGGACGTTCACCCCAGGCCCAGGAACTGGGCCAAGATGTAATGACACACGGCCCCGTCAGGTCGTTGGCCCTAGCAGAGAAATAGGTTACACCTCCGCTCCATTGCACTTTCTAGATTATTCATAGATGGTTGGGAAACGATCATCAAGGTCATCTCCTGGAGGGTGACAGCCCTATTTCAATTCTATATTTCTCAAATAAATAAATACTTGTTTCTTAATATAAATATTTACATACTTAAGCCATTCACTTTCATTAGCTTATTTAAAAATTTTTATTATTTGTTTTCATTTCATTTCTTTTTTAAGATAATTTTAATTTTTTATATTTATAAGTTGTTCAATATTTTTTTTTTTAATTCTATTTAATTAAAAAATTTTAACCTAATATTTTATTAGGCAAGAAGTATTTATTTATTTTTTTTTTTATATATTAAAAATATCTTATTGAATCTTAGCAGAAATATTTTGTTCCTTTTAGGAACCGAGCCCATGGAGTTGTTTCTCCTTGTTATAGTTTTTGATTTTTTCAAAATTCAATAAATAGTTTATTATATTCCAATTAAAGTCGAATTATTGATTCGAAATGGAGATTAATATTATATTTTCACTTTTTATAATATACTAGCCCGTCCGCCAAAGGTTCTTCTAGTTTTTTATTAAAATATTTGTAATAAAAATAAGATTCTGTAGCTAAAACAAGGCCCTTGTTGCATGCTGGCTTCCCCTAAATCTACTATTAATAAAATATAAGTTAATCAATATTTATTTATCTTATTTTTAAAAATATTTTTTATTATTTCAGATATTAGTAAAATATTTGTTTAACAATCTCTGATTTTTGAAGATTCTTTGTGTACACATGGAGAACTTCAATCAATTAGGAACTTCTTTATTTTTTCCTTTAGCTGGACTATTTTTCCTTTAGCTAGATATTTTGGTTAATATTTTTTCAATTGTTTTCTTATTTTTAAGTACCCGACTTGGTATTAAATTATAACTTTATGTTAAAGTGGGATCTTAGTAAAAATTCAAATATTTTTCTTGACAGGCTTATATCTTTTCCTTTCATTAGCTCATTGTATATACATTCCTTCTCGAGTATTCGAAAGTGAATGTTGTTAAGCGGATATATAATAACATCATACGTAAACATCATTACATTGCAGAATCTGCAATTGGTCTCATTCACTTTCATTCAATTTTATCTATTACTAAATAAAATTAGGAGATTTAATTTAATTTTTTTTTTTTTTTTTAATTTTTATCATTTCAATTTGAAATATTTATTTCTTTCTTAATAAATTTATGCACTATAATAATAATCAAATTAATTTAAAATTAAATCAGTTTTTGTACGATTGGAATAATATATAGACAATATCTGACGTCATTGGTCTCCCCACTTATCTACTTTGGCAAACATCAATAAAATATTATAAGAAGGTAGAGATTAATGAATTAATAAAATGTTGAACGAAGGAGGAGAAGAGAAGCTCTTAGGTTGAAACCTACCGAATAAAAATTAAAATAAAAGAGAAATTAAAAAAAAAAAAAAATTGTACTTCGAATTAATAAACGACGTCAGAATCCGCCACTAAATTTATTTTAATTAAAAAATGGCTTCTTTATGAAACCAAAGAGAAAAAATTTAATGAATAATAAATTTTCATGAATTAAATAAATTTGAGGCCCTCGGGCTTGGTGTAGGGGTTAGCCCGCTGGCCTTCTATACCAAGGGTCGCGGGTTCGGATCCCAGTCCAATGATTTTATTTAAGCCATTTGGATATCAAATGGCTTAAATAAGAATGCCTGGACCCTAAATACATTTATATTCAAATAACGGTTATCTTCAAAAGTCTTGGGTTATCGAAAAGACTGTGTGAACGTGTATGTGAGTGTGAGTGTGACTTAAAAAAAATAAATAAATTTGAACTGTGTTTGAAAATTTTGGAATTTAGGTCCTGAACTTCAAACAAAATTTGAACAAAAAATATATTCAAAAATAAAAATTATAATAAGAATTTTGATACCAAAATTTTATTAGCCTAAAAGAATATCATTGCTTAAATTGAACAAACCTTGGATTTTATCAAATAATCAAGGCAATATTGATATAGCCTATATTAGAAAATTTTACTTAAATTTAGTTAGAAGAAAAAAATACTTATTTGTTTTACTTTAAAAAGTCATCATCACTTTCGAAATTGTGTTAATATTATAAAAGGTGATGTTAGATGAATATTATTCGTAATTAAGACTCTTAATGAGTATTTATATAATGTTGCACATACTTAGTGACATTAAAATGTCCTCTTTCTTGGTTTTTAATTGCTTGATGAAATAGATATTAATCAATTGTTCAATTCTTCAAAAAAAAAAAAATAAAATAAATAAATAAATAACGCTATGCAATATACTATTAGAAATATAAATGTCATTTCTTATCGAGAATCAATTAATATGCGTATAACCTATCTCATCGATAAAAAATAAATTTTATTCCCTTATAAACCAACTATTTTTTACTTCACTAGGTTATCATTATCGAAGTGATCACCCCTTAAAAAAAAGTTTCTTAATTATCGAATTTAAAAAAAAAATTGTGAAAAATACGTCATTTTAGAATAAGAAAAAAATTTGAAGCCATTTGTAGAGGTACAATAGTGTACAACAATTTTATAATAAAAATGCTCGAATTAAACTTTGGTACAATAAAAAAACTATTGAGTAGCAAGTCTATTGCATGCGAGTTTTGCGCATGCTCTTATACGATTCCAAACAGTTGAAATTTTGTTAAACAAAGAGGCTATAAAAAAGAAAATCGAAAAAATAAATTTCTCTCTAATTTAATAAAATAATTTATTTGTGGTTTATTTGTATAAATTACAACGTTTCAGCCACTCATTCTGTGGTCTTCTTCAGGTATTTCAGATACATCTTTGACAATTCAAATGAGATTGTCACAAATGTAATTTCGCTTGAAATTTTGGAGAAAATGAGTTTAGAGTTCATTCTCATTATGTAATAAAAATAGGCCATGAATTTTATGATGTAAAAATTTGATAAGTAAGGAGGAAGGCTATAATCAGAAACAAAAATTTATTATCAATGAAATAAATAACTCGGGCACCTTGTAGTCGTCGCCTTCAACATACTTTCCGAACGAGAGCCTCCAGAGTATAAACCCATACTAAATAGATTTAGGGTGCATTCGATTTGGATGCTGACACGCTTATCAGCGCTATTTTCAGTCGTTCGATTTGACCTGAGAGCGCTTATGAGCGCTCACTCACTAGCGTTTGATTTGGCAATTATAAGCGATTGCAAGCAAACAAGATGGCGGATGAAAAATTAATTCCTGTCATTGGTGCTTTAATAACAGCATTAGTCGAATTATTTGATATGGATGAAGAAAATGTAAACCCTTATAATAAGGAATTAGAAAAAAAAATGTTTCAAGTAATAAAATTAAAAAAAATAAGATACAAAATGACACTAATAGGTTATATATGACATTTTGAAAGAAAACAATTCATAATCTTTTAATACTTTGCAATGATTTCGGAAATAAGTAAGAAACTTGCCATTATCTGAAGTCCAAACTACCAGTTCTTCTCTAATAATAAAAAAAGAGCATCTAAAAATAATTAATTTATGAATTTTAATTAAAATCGTTAGAACCTATTTTGAGTAAATTGAATAAAATTTGAGGATATTATTCAAAAGCTAGGGGGTACAGTGGGCGCCACAAGTGCCTGATGTGCTTGATGTGCTCGAGAGTGAAGACTTAAGCTTAGTCAACCGGTTTGGTTGAAGGTTTTTCTTTCCTAGTCTTATTCCCGCATTGCGGGATGGCTGAATGGTTTTTTTGCAGCCGGAAGAAATATAACAGACCGGCCCGTCGCACGGTCTGACGGCTGTTGAAAATTTAGAAGAAAGGGACAGACATGTAAAGAACAGAAGGACTACCAGCCCCATCTCGGGTAGCTCGTGGTCGCCATCCACGAACCCACAAAATATGGGCCCCTGAGCATTTAGTCAACCAAAGGAATATTTTTAAAATAAATAAATTGCTCTCGGGGCTTGGCGTAGAGGTTAGCGTGCTAACTTCGTATACCAAACATCGCGGGTTCGGACCCCAGGCAGTCCGATGATTTTATTTAAGCCATTTGGATACCAAATGGCTTAAATAAGAATGCCTGGACTCTAATATAGAAAAATTCATAAATAACGCTTATCGTCAAAGTCTTATATGGCCTAAGTTGCCGAAAAGACTGTGTGTATGTGTGTGTGAATGAGAAAAAAGTGTGAATGTTTAAAAAAAAAGAAAATAAATAAATTCTATTTTTTTAATGCAATTAAAGGGTAAAAGCTAATTTTAAAACAACATGTTCGACGGATAAGCATTTTGGTTGCCTAAGCTCAAGGGTTCACTCTCGAGCACATCAGACACTTATGGCGCCGACTCTACCTAACTTAATATCAACTTTCAACTCAACTTCGAATCTCTTCTCCTTCTTGGTTTTACTACACATAGGAACAGAGATCAGGACTAGGAACCGACCGAATATTCGGTTTCGGTTACGGTTTCGGCCAGTTTCGGCCAAAAATCATGGTTTCGGCCGTAGTTTCGGTTTCGGCCAAAAAGTGGCCGAACCTTTCGGCCGGCCGAAACCAGAGTCTGAAAAAATGGGATGAGACTCGCATGCAAAAAAAAAAAAAAAGGTCAAATAATTTGCACTTGAGGGAGAAAAAATTTTAGTCTCCCTAAAAAAAGGTAACGGGAGGGAAAAAAATTCAAAAAAAAAAAGGTAAAATGAAAAAAAATTTTTATAAGAAATACAAGTTTCGGTTTCGGTTACGGTTTCGGCCGAAACTAAGGTTGAGGCCGAATATTCGGTTTCGGTTTCGGCTGAAAATCTTGTTTCGGTCGGACCCTAATCAGGACCAACTTTTTTGAAATCAGGAATATTTCCAACAACGAGATCAAATTTTATACACGATCATGATACTTTCTATGTATTAACAAAAAAGTGGTAAAGAAAATAAATAAATGGCACAAAATTTTTCTATATCTTTATAATGAATGGTTGTTAAACATTTTTTATTGAAAAATATTTATAGACTATACGTTGGGTTAAAAAAATAAATTAGTAAAAAAAATAAAATGTTTTTTGAGTAATAGATATAAAATTATCTTCATTTCAATTTTGGCTGCCCTAGCCGAAAGGAAGGAATTAATACCTACAATAAGAAGATATTAAAATAACTACTAGTGTTAGATGGCCCCCGGTCTATTATCATTCATATATTCATATAATATTTTGGGATAGAGGTCCCGAGGCACTAATTGGTCGATTGGGCAATAGCGCCAGCTGATTGGTTGGAGTTACAGCCTCTTCGGAAAGTGAAACTCAAGAGGGACTTTCTCCGTATGGAGATTTCCCTCTCGATTGATTCACTCTCGCTTGCCTGCTTGCCTTTGTGCTCCTTTTTCAATACGTCACACAATAAAGAAATTTAAAATTAAAATGATGATTTAAATAAAATAAAGCATTATTTAAAAAAAATAAAAAATTTCTAATATGTAGAAGAGCTATATGAGGTAGGGACATAGTGCCTTTCTAATATTTATTTGGAGTAGGGGTTTCGTTCGAGAGCACAAAGCAGTATGCTTTTAGCCCTCGGGCTTGGTGTAGGGGTAGCGTGCTAACCTTCCAAACTGAGGGCCTCGGGTTCAGACCCCAGGCAGTCCGAAGATTTTATTTAAGCCATTTGGATACCAAATGCCTGGACCCCAAATAGTTATATTAAACATAGAGTAAAAAGTCTTAAATGGCCAAAGCTGCCGAAAAGACTGACACTGTGTGCATGTGTGTGAATGTGAGTGTGAGTGGAAAAAAGTGTGAGTGTTTAAAAAAAAGTCCGTAAAAAATTGAAATGACGTCATAGTTAATATTAAAAAATATATATTTGGTTTATTAGCATAATATAGAAACTAAAGTACTTTTTAAGTCCTTTATGAATTTCTTATTGATATATGGTAATTTTTTAATATTAAAATTATTCTTTTAAATGAAAAAATTACAAATTTTTTTTGAAAATACCATTCTCTGTTTAATATCACCAAGAATTCAGAATAAAAAAGATATTTGGCAAAATCAGTTTTTTAATTATTTTAATCAATTGTTTTCAGAACTTCTTTCACTCTCAATGTCGTTTCAATATTTTTCTGGACTAGATATATTATGTTGTAATTTATAGAAAGAGAATCTTATGTATTTAAAATTCGTGTAAGCATATTACACGACCAAAAAAAAAAAAGAGTTTCTAAGAGTATGTGTGTGTATTGGTGACGGCCTGACCTCAAAAACGCGCGCGCTCGAGAGAGCAATGGCCTAGCCTCGCATTTGAGCACGGTCCAGAGCAAAGAAGCAGTAAGCATCGAGACTTGCGCAGAGGGCTGGCGTGCGAGGCTAGATATCGGCGACCTCGGAGCGGCCATTGGCCTCCCCATTCGCGGTGACCTGCTTCGCTTCGCTCGCGAAGCTGCCACCCTCCCCTCCATTCTCTGGCTATCTTGTCCCACTTCGCGGCCGCCTCGCGCGAGTTCGTTGTCCGCCAAGTGGGCCGTCGTCGCCGCTTACTATGTGTTGCCAACACAACTGTGTGATATTCCCCTAAAAATTTGACGACGACAAAACCGTCGACGACGTCGATGACGACGACGACCTACCTCACAAAGCATGCGACTCATACTGCAATTTCTCTTTAAATTAATATAATATTAACTTCCCAAATATTTGCTTGTTAAAAAAAAAAAAAACTTTCGATTATTTAGATAAATGACTGAGCTAGTCATGAAAAAAATTAAATATCAAAATATATAGCAGTATATTTATTTTATACCGTATGTACTCTAACTTCAGAGTAAAAAATACTAAAATAAATTTTAGAAAATTGTAAAAAATAAAATTTAGATTACGAAAAAACTTTTCATCATTTTTTCAATAAAAAAAAAGTTTTTTGAAGTATTTTTTTTTAAATTTAATTTATTTAAGGTCTTTCAGCATAGGAGGCCATTTATACCCCCCACAAAACATTAATATTGAAAATATCTATTTATTCTGATAAATATTTATTCATTAACCCACTTGAAATAAATAAATATAGCTGAATGTTTAATAATAAAATAAAAAGTCATTGCACTTTGTATCCCTAGATTGCCCTGAGTTGGGTCCTCATTTATCGATGTAGATTAATTAAATAATATAGGCCTATATGATAAGTAAAATATTGTGAGTAGATAAAGAATCCACTTTGACCTAGTAATTATTTGAAGCCTTACTTACTACTTAAATAATAAGATTATTATAAAAAAAAAACTTCCAAATTCGAGAAGATTTATGTATAAATAGAATAGAGTAGGATGAATATTTAACCGCATAATTTATATGGGAGGTGAAAATTCATAAATTTCCCCTTCGTGTCTGTGAATAGATTCACTATTTACTAACAAGTTCACTTGCCTTTTCTAATTTCGCGAATAATTAAAAAAAAAAAAAAAAAAAACTTGTATTATCTGCTCCATTGATTGAAACAACTTCCGTGAACAATTCGGAGAAATACGTGATAATTTGTTTAATAGCAATTAATTTTTATGTCTATTTTGATAGAGAGAAGTCTCGCTTTTTTAGTAGCCTACTAAAAAAAAGGTCAAGGGACATACATCAAAACAAAATTCAGAATAGGTTAAATGAACTTAATTACAAATTTGGGATCGGCATTGAATATTAAAAGCTACTGATAAAAGGGAATGGTTGACATAAAAATTTCAGAAGAAATGCTTAGCTCGGATAACTCATGATCAGCAAATATTAGTCGATTTTGAGTTCAATTAAAATTAATTATTTTCCATAGGGCTAGTTAGTTGAAAATTCAAAATGATAATCTGACAACTCAGCCCATATATGACTAATCATTATTTGTTAATATAACTATTGGGGGTCCAGGCATTCTTATTTAAGTCAATTGGTATCCAAATAAATAAAATCATCGGAATGCCTGGGATCCGAACCTGTGACCCCCGGTATAGAAAGCAGGTGCGCTACCAACTACACGAAGCCTGAGGTCACATTTGTTGTTAAAAGAGAAATAAATAATATTATATATGAAAAGTAGGCATAAATATGAATAAATAGATGGAGATTTCAATTTTAATTTAATTCTGAAAGGCGCCATTTTTTTGCCATTGGAGGCCATTTAAACTCCGTTCCTATTTATTATTATCCATTTCAATTGAAATATATTTTTGAGACGGGATGCGTACCCCTGACTTATTATACTAGCACTAGAGGCCAGAATTTTATACCACTCTGCTATGGCCAGGGGCAAAAACTCCATTTATTATGTAGAATGAGATCTATTTTTATAGAATTCTTCCATGTCTATTTTTAAAACCTATTTTTATTCATATCTATATTCAATATTTTAGTACTAAAATAGACCAATTATGTAAATATATTTCTTTCATGGTCAGGATTTTCTTTTCAATAAGAAAGCAAAAAAAGTTCAAACCTCTCGAGGGGCGGTTATTATAACTAAGTGTATGGAATTTTTCATAAACCCGTTTTTGAAACTTTTAATAAATTTGTTATGAATGATCATTTTTTAGTATAACCTTTTTCATATACCCAAATGTAAAATTCATAAACAGTTTGTGTAAAAGACATCATATACAAGTTTATGAATATCCCTTGAAATTTTTAACAGTGCCCTATATTAATTTTCATAAAAATTCATTAAATAATCGAAGTAAGTAAACAGACCTACTGACAGACCAATTTTTATTTATATAAAGTAAAATAAATAAATAAAAAAGGTGCAATTATTATTGATTGGCCCAGATAATATATTTTCCTGGTTATATAAAGAGTCAATGGCTTCTTTGGCTTTAGTTTGTTTTCGCCTGCACCTTTTAAGTGAAATTCAGAGAAAGTCGTCCCGAATTGTAAGAAAGTGAGATGATGACCAGGCAGCAAGTGAGTCTGTTTCTTGTTCCATGTTTACCTGCTGCATACCGAAAGCAAGTTTTTTTTTTTTCATTCTTGGCCGGGATACGCCTCGTTCTGGAACTCACTCATTTTTTTTTTTATTTGATTCAAGGATGATCACGTTGACTCTCTTCTTTTAAAACGAGTTTGAATTAAATCTCATCGGATTATACATATTCATAATTGGTTGAGAAAGTCTTTCCAAACTCAATCAATATTTATAAACTTAATAAATTATATAATTTATAGTATCTTTTAAATGAATTATAACTTTATCTAAGCTGGTATAAAATTTATTAATTATTTATTCCTGGAATAAATTTCACTATAAATTCCATTCTTTCTTACATTCTTTTCATAGTAATAAGCTTATAATTTAAAATAAAAAATTTATTTTATAATTTTTTTTTTTTTTTTTGGAATGGGTGCATAAGGTCCGAAGACCTATAATGACCAATAGTCACATGCAGCCAGGAAGAAAATAAAAACAAAAGGAGAAGCATAAAGGGGAAACTCAACTGCGGGAACTGAGAAGATGCCTGTTGAGGTTAGACTTGAAAGTCTGAAGATTGTAGGTTTTGGGGAAGATAGACGCAGGGAGCTTGTTCCAATCACGGGAGGTCATGGGGACAAAGGAAGAATGAAATTGACTAGTTCTGTTAGTCGTGATCTGAACAGCATAAGGATGCTGGGAAGATGCCTCTCTTGTGTTCCGTGAATATGTTGCATTGGATGGGATAATTGATTTTAATTCGGCAGAGCATTGACCATGGTAATACCTGTTCTCCCATTTGGTATCCAAATGGCTTAAATAAATTCATCAGACGGTCTGGTATCCGAACGCGCGACCACTGGTACAGAAGGCCAGCACGCTAGCCACCACGCACTTCTCCAAGGCCCGAGAGCTAGCTCTAAAATTCCAACATCTAGCAAACATTTTTAAAATTAATGTTGAATAAAAGATTTGCATCTTATCTTCTTGCCCAATTCTGCAGTGAAAGGTTGAAAAAAAAAAATGAAAGATGCGACTAAGAGAAGTAGAAACATTCCGTCACACAGCCTGACGAATTGAAGAGAAGAAATGATAGCCTTAGCTCGAAAAACTCGTGGTCACCATCCACATACTCTCTTGAATATATATATATTTTTTTTTAACACCCATACTTTTTTCCCAAAATCATCGGACTGCCTGGGATCCGAACCCACGACCTCGGTATAGAAAGTTTGTACGCTACCAAATACACCAAGCCTGAGGGCAATGTAGATATAATATCTATTCGAATTAATTTTCTTATTATTATTGCTCAGCAGCAAAATAACCGATTAATCGATTATTTCCTTAAAAAATAATCGATTTTAAAAAAATCGATTAATCCGATTATTTTTCACAATTGGGAAACATGCGTTTGAAAAGATGGGATGAAACTCGCATGCTAAAAAAAATGTCAAGTGATTTTCGCGAGTGAAAAAAATGGAAATTTTACCAGAGAAAAAAATGTATAATCGATTATTTTTTTTTGATAATCGATTTTTTTTTATTCATATTCGATTATTTTTTCTATAATCAAAATAATCGAATTTTTTTCATAATCGATAATCGATTATTTTTTTTCCAATCGAACACCCCTAATTATTATTTATTCATCTTTTTTTTGTAGTTGAGGGTTTCACAGTTATTATCATTAATAAAATAATTTGATTTTCGGTTTATTTATAAAAATTACAACGTTTCGGCTACTCATTCTGTGCCCTTCTTCGCCGAAACGTTGTAATTTTTACAAGTAAACCGAAAATCAAATTATTTTATTAATTATTTATCATCATCCATAAAAGTTAATGCCAGTTTGTTGAACTTAATAATGGAGTTAATTAAAACGGCCATTTTTAAGAGCCTGAAAAAGGCAAAAATGAATGAGGAAACATCATTTTTAAATATGAATCTATTGATCTTAATTTTCATCTTTGATAATATTTGACCTGAATTCCTCCTCATCTATAATGACTTCAATTTCATTTTAATAATGTTTATAATATTCCTTTTTTTTTTTTTTTGTTTCAATGCTTTTCTTTTTTAATTAAATTAGTTGAAGATTCAAATAATATATATATATATATATATATATAAAATAATAAATATATATTGTTAGGTAAGAAAGACGACGAAGAAAATATTTCCATAAAATTTAATTTACTCTTGAATTGGATTATTATTATTTTTTTTCTGTCTGAGCGACGAAAAAAAGAGCCCTTTTCTAAGTGTGTCGTCGTCGTCGTCGTCGTCGTCGACGACGTCCCGGGCAGAGGGTTGATGGGGGTAGTGACCGAGGAATGGGGATAGTGGGATGAGAAGTAGGGGCGGGAGTGTTTAGAGTAGGGATGGGGTCGCTGACAGGGCAAGGTCAGCGAACTGAGGCCTGCGCCCCCGCCAAAGCAACCAGCCAAGCGCATGCGTAAAGCGGGTGGCCGTATTGCCCGGCTGCAGGCGCAAGCAGGCACATGCCTCTATGCCCGGGCGCCTGCCACCCCCTCTTATTATTACCCTCCTCGGTGCAACATTCGCACCACCGACCCAGTTTACTCACTTGCTGCCCACTCATTAACTATCCGATGGACTGAAGAAAATTTGTAAATACACAATATATATAAACTGGGTTATACTGCCTAGACCTTTCTTTTTTTTTTTATTAACTGTCAACGAACTTTATATATGCTAGCGTCAAGGACAAAAATATGAATATTTGAAGCGCAAATAAAAATGAAATCAATTTTATTTATATATTATACTACTGTACTACAGGGTGTATTATAGAATATTTTTAAAATTCATTTAATTTTTTTTTTTAATTATTAGGTCTAATATTTTTTAAGCGACTTTTATTTTTTAAACTTGTTTCTAAATTATTTTTCAGCCAATAGCTATGCTATTAGGCAAGATAGGCAGGGGGACAGAGTGTAAAAAAAAAGGTAAATATACGAATAAATAAATATCAATTCTTAGAGTGGGGGACGGGAAAGAATCATCTCGCATCAAATTAATTTTATATGTAAAATAATTATCATATTATTAAAAACAAAAAAAATTATATATACAATATTATATAAAATATATTTTTATTATTTTTATTAATCTCCCTAGAGATATGATTTAAAGGGATTTTTAGTTAATTCTTCTTTTGTTGTTAATAAATCCACATTTGATAATTGTGTTTTATTAGTTATATAAAAGCTAAAGTATTATTGTTAAAAATTTTTATTTTTTATATAAATCCGCGGCGTAATAAAGGAAGCTCATCATACCGATATATGTCTACCGGGGCGGGGGTTAGAGCCTGGGTCAAAGGTCATCATTCGTAGCTTCCCATGTAAAGAGGAAGAGAGAGAAAAGAGTCGCAGGAGTTCTTGAAGGGTCTCTTTTGATTCCCTTACGGGATCGATCCTGTGAGAGAAGGGCGCTGACCCCCTCGAGGGGCGCAAAGAATTCCGAGGTCGACCACCCACCCCCTCTTCCTTTGCTCTATATGTTTTGTAACTAAATAGGATGAGGTTTTCATTACCTATTTAATGGAAAATTTAATATCCAATATTTGTTTTTTTATCTTTAAACAAATAATTTCCTCTCTTTATTGAAAATAGAGAATTGATATTTTATCAACGTAATAAATATATATATTTTTTTTAGGAAATTTTATTTAAATTAAAATTTTTTTAATTATTTTTTCATTAGGCAATCATTTATTTGAGGTAACAAAAAATAAAAAAAAATGCCTGATTGCAGTGGTAAAAACCCTTTTGTAGAAATAAATAATTTTATTATTATTTTAGGGGTGATGTGATTCTTGTCAGAGTTAGCTAAATTATTGTAAATTAAAAAAAGCAAAAATTACGTTGAGATATTAACTCTCAAAAGTGAAATTGAAATAGTATTAAAATTTTCAGCAAGTACCCATCACTGGTATTTTAATGCAATTTTATTTAACTAACTATTCAAGAGATCTCTCTTCAAGCCTCTTAAAGGCCATGAAATTGAGACTAAGACTTTTTGTAGAATAATTATATTTTTATTTAAACTATTTTCCCTGAGAATGTAAGCAAAAAATATTTTAATTTTAAAAGGAATTCTTTTGTTTTTATGTATAATATTTATTATAACCTGCTTATTTAACGATTCAATGGAGAAGAGACAATAAATTTGACCCAAAACGTGATGTAATAGGAAAAAGCATCCCGAGTCCTTTATTGGCTGTTCCTGACTCAATATCCTAAATAAATATAAAGAAACATCCCCAGCAGAATCACAACAAGAATAAATATATATATCATCGCGTATAAATTTTCTTTTTATTTGTTTTTAGTAGGTCAATCCAGGGAACCTCCAACCTTATTCCAAGAAAAGAGAAATATAAAAATGGGATAATATGGTTGGTTGTCTTCCAGAGGTTTTATTATTTTAATGAAAAATATAAATTTTCTAATGATTTTTAAGCCAAATATATTTATTAATTAATATTTAGGCAAAGTAACAAATGCATTATTACATTTTTTTAAATTTAAATTAATAAAAAAAAGGGTGTTATGTACAAAGAATATTAATAGTTACTCATGATCAAAATCCAAAATTTTTTAGGCCCCCTCCATTTCATAGTTATTATATTTCCGGCAGCCTCAAAAGCCTGGTTCGACTCCAGGGAGAGCAATTTTTGTCCAATCAAACACAAACTCATCTCGCAATTTTTTTTTTTTTTTTTTTTTTTAAACACCCTTTTCGGCTACAGAGGCATTTAAGGGTTATTTATTTATTTATATAATATTTAAATAACAAGTACCGATGGCTATCGGGGGGCGTTCAGCACGCTGATTGCTCGGGGTCACCAATCCCGAGCTTTCGCCGCGCTTGGCATCACTTAACCGCAACGATTGTGGTGACTGTTGTTCTTCTTCGTTGCCAGGATCTAGGAAATTTATCTTTAAACGATATATTGACAGTCTATTTGAGCGTTGATTGAAAAAAATTCCATCTTGTTTCAAACAAAGCTCTACCTAGTTATTATTATTAAATTATATTTAAAATTTTGTATTATTTAGTCTTTCGAATTTAAAAGTGAAATTCTTCAAGGCGAATACATTATTTATTCGAATTTAACCTTATGAATCTGAAAGAGAACACTTCTTATGAATATTAAAACAAATTCCTTTTAAAAATTTTATTTTTAAACGATCTTATTAAAAGATTTAATATACAAAAAAAAAAGTTTATAACAAGAGTAGAATTCGATTGTATCTTTGTTTAGTCCCCCACCCTGCACTATTTCCCAACAACTGTTCATGTTCATTCGAGGGGGTTTCACTTTTGCGCTGTTCGCCCATTGGCTCATACAGTGAGCTCAAGGCCCCATCGGCCCAGATCGCGTGAACCCAAAGGACCTGGGTTCGATGACCGACGGCGCAGTTCTCCTCGCGCTAGTTGCCGCGGAGGCCACGCGATGGCGACACCGCCGAAATCCCTTAAGCGCGTGTGACCTTCAACCTTCCAAGCCGGATCCCCCCCCCACTCTCTTTTCATCCCTTTCCAAAATTATCAGAGCCAAAAATATTTTTTTTTACTTTCTCAAAGATATTTTAAACAATGCCTCCATTAAATAAATAAATATCTCTTTCTTTTAATTGTCGACTAGAAAAAAAATTTATTGACAGAGAAAGGGAACAAAAAAGAGATAGTACACCTACTTTTAATTTTTAAAATACCAATAAGTTTTCTTACTCATAGGAATTATAGGTACTAATGGCAAATCGGTTACTAATTATACACTAGGATGACATATTCTTATTAATCAAAAATATTCGTTGATAGGTTTAATTTCAAAACAGAAATTATTTTATTTAAATAAATTTAGTTTTGAATATTCAGGGGTGCCCTTTAGAGAATGGTCACTCTGTAATGTCAAATCTACTTCTCCAAATTTCAAATTGGCCTGGAGAAAAAATATAATTCCTGAAATATTTATTTTAAAATACCTTTTAAAATTATTAAACTAATATTTGAATTAAAAAAAAAAAAAAAAAAACTTCAAGATTGTAGATTTTTTTTCGGCATTTGCGGCCATTTAGACACATTACTTATTTATTATATAAATGAAGTGTAAGGTCAATAAAATTTGAAGAAGGGTTAGTCATTATGATGGGAAGCGAAACTCAGACCCCTAGAACGAGAAGCGAGATCTCTGCTCAGTTAAAAATAAACATGTCTGTAATAAAGTAAAAAATTTGATAAATGAATACTATTAGAGAAAAATAAATCTCTAATTCAGAGTTTTTCAACTAAAAAAAAAAAAATAATAATAATAATTTTATATTCACAAAACTACCTTTAAATAATACATTATGTATAAATTAATTTGGTAATTATTAATCTCCTACACAAACAGTTACTTGTTGATTTAAATATATACATTCTGTTTACATTATTAGAATCCAAATTGACACGTGATTACGTTCTATTTAAATAAATATGGACAAAAAAAGAAAAGGAC
The DNA here is from genome assembly GCA_023213315.1 of Euborellia annulipes. Lineage (NCBI taxonomy): Eukaryota > Metazoa > Arthropoda > Insecta > Dermaptera > Anisolabididae > Euborellia > Euborellia annulipes. The sequence goes on along the minus strand of JAKCPI010011913.1, from coordinate 132,381 downwards.
ATATGCAAGTGGCTTAATGCAACGTGATTTGATAGCGAAAGGGAAATCAGTCGAAAATAGATAATATGGTGTCGAGTGGTGATCGGAGGCACGTGACCTGTTGACGTCACTAGGCACGGGGGCACGTCGCGTGAATCCCCCTCTTGTTTACCCTTTTCTCCTTTAGCGCCCTGTTGGCGCACGTGCGCATCTGACGTCAGTTGGAACGATAGCAACAACCCCTCTTGGATTTATCTTAAGTCCAGTTTTCTTAGAAAGGAAAGTTTTTTCTTTTTCATTTCATAAAGGAAATCCTCGTTTTAACGGATTATTAATGAAATAATTTCATAGCGAAACTATCAAAATTTACTTATTTGTTGCGCATATAATTTACGTAGATATATATTCTATTTCTATTTTCAAAAAAACTATTTTGTGAGTCTGAAATGGACTGAATGTTTCGGTTTAGGAGAACAATTATTTTTTTTAATATTTCGAGTATATCAATCAACATTACATAATTATAATTTTTACTAAAAAAAAGACTTAAAAACTCACTGATCGTTATTTGGCGGAGGTAGCTGATAATTTGTAGAATAAAGGTTTCTGGATTTCTCCAATGAGCAGCAGCCAGTGGCGGAACCAGAGGAGTTTCTCAGGGGGCGGGGGGTAAATGCCTCCTTTACCCCCGCCCCCACCCTTGTTTCTGCCCTTGACAGCAGCTAGTAGTTTTTTCAATTTATTTATTATTACTTAATGTGCCAGGGCCGACTTTTCGTCGCACCAATCTCAAGGTTAAGCCATTGTCAATATTTTGGATCCTCCATTGGTCATATTGGCATAAGACATTATTAATATACCATGGGGAACATAAACATTTGCACCCTAACAGGTTTGCAAGACGCCTACTAGTTAGGCAGCCCAATCGACTCACCACTACATATGCAGTGTCTGTGTGAATTTACCTGAGCTAGGGTTCTGAGGGTCTTTTATGATAGACCATAAACCAACCCTTTTGAACAATCTATATAGCGATATAGCGTATCCTTTTCATATCAAATGAATTTGATCTCAAATTAATAGAATTTCAACATTTTAATTAATCTTATCTTCTTATTTGGAAAAGATTAACTTATTTCACTATTTGAACGAAACTTGTGTCCCAATTTTTAGTAAAATTTTTCCGATATCTATAGACCTTTATACCATTAAAATATTCTTATTTATATTCTTAAAAAAAAAAAAAAACTGTTATTTCGGATTTTTGTAACGAGAGGTCTTACAACATAGAATGTGGCATGTTCAGACAATAGATAAAATTTAAATAAAATAAGAGAAAGTAAAAATTTGCGAATTCTTCTTTCTATCTCGCAATGCAAGAAGCCAGATCGATGAAATTTAATAAATAATTCTTGCCCTAAAATTGGAGATCTGTTTCAAATTTTGTAGTAAATACTTCAACCGGAAGTAGGCCTACTTTACCTAAGATTATAGAAGTATTTTAAAAATGTAATATTTTTAGTAAAGAAAGTGAGAAAGAAATGCACTTCTCTTTTGAGTAGCAAAGTGGCGAAAATATATTTCAATTCTTTGCTATCGATTCTGGCCTATTAATTTGTTGCCCGGCTATTTAAATGAATGGTATATGTTTATAAAACTTTCAAACCCTTCTTACCAAGAATGGAATTAGGCCACTTTCAAAATTAATAACCAGATTAAAATATTTTTAAAATGTAATTTTTATAATCTTAGGTAAAGTACTAACTACTTCCGGTTGAAGTATTGTAATTACTCCAAAATTTGAAACAGATATACAATTTTAGGGTAAGAATTATTTACTAAATTTCACCGATCTGGCTACTTGCATTGCGAGATAGAGAGAGGAATTCGCAAATTTTCGATGTCGAGATTTTGATGGATATACATGTTTTGAGGTCCCTGAGTCCAAAAAAGTGGGTCCCGCAAATTGGTCTGTGTGTGTGTGTGTGTGTGTATGTGTGTCTGTGTGTGTGTCTGTGTGTGTGGACAGATTTTTAGCATGAAGGAGTTGAGCTAGCGGATTGAAATTTTATATTTAACTTAGGTACCTTTGAAGAATCTCAAAATAAGCTTTTGAACAAAATCGGCCAAAAAGTACTAGTACTTTACTGATGTACTTTTTCAGTTTTTTTCGATTTTCTCAAAATTCCCTCCAAGGATTTTTTTTAAAATTCATAAATTAACTATTTTTTAGATGCTCTTTAAAATGTATATTCTCATTTTGCCGTTGAAATCTTCTGAAGACCACTTTACTCTTGTTCTTCATAGGAAAGATAGAACTGGTTGCCATGGTAACGGAATTTAAATCTTTTTCTTTTTATTAGATTAAAAATCAATTATTATTTAAATTCCCATTTATTTTTTTTTATTTCTGTTTTAATTGTTTCAAAGAAAACATATATATATATCTCTCCCACTTGCAAACATTATCGTCTCTCTCTACTCTTTTTAAATTCCCTTTCCACCTTATCTTCGCATAGAAACAATGTTAATTTCCTATAGGGATTTGTATGTTAATTTCGATTCAAAAGGGGGTCCCCTTTGGAACTTTTTACGCATTTAAAATTTTTTTTTCCAATTCTTATGAAATTTTGTATTTATTTACGATTCTATATTGTGTATAAAATGTCCAAATATGAGATTAAAATTTTGAAAAATAACCATAGTTTATTTGAAGCAGTCAACATTTAAAATGCAAGTTTGAAACAAAGGTGCTATCGGAAACTAAATATATCTCGACACAAAAAATCTGGTGTGACCAGCACAGTGCGCAACTTTCTCTTACCGAAGGGTAAGAGAAAGTTGTGTGCTGTGCGCCAGTCACACCAGATTTTTTAAAATGTATCTATTTTCCAAAGGGATGGTTTATGGCTTCTTCATAAAATACCCTCAGAACCCTAGCTCAGGTAAATTCACACAGACACTGCATATGTAGTGGTGAGTCGATTGGGCTGCCTAACTAGTAGGCGTCTTGCAAACCTGTTAGGGTGCAAATGTTTATGTTCCCCATGGTAATAATAAATCCAATGACCAAATTGAATGAGTGAGTTTGTTAGACTTCGTTAGTAAATTCTTGTGACAACTTTCTATTAATTTAATTAGTTGTAGACAAACTTCTGAAATTATAAAAAAAAATAACATTTTGATTTTTATTCTACAACCAATTGTATGATTGATAGAAAAAAAAAAATTATTTATAAGTTTTATAATTGTTTTTTTTTTTCTTTTCCAGGTAAGAATCGCTAAAATCTGCTCTGTAATCTTAATCAGGCTCTCGGCAAGTGGGTAAGTTTAAATTTATTCGATTCCCCTTTGAAGAAAATTTTAAAATTTATTTAAAATATTATACTACTCGGAATGAATTTTAAATAAATTTCTTATCGTAAAATTAAATATCCAGTTGCCTTAAGACTGGTCAGTTCTCCTTGGCTTAGAGCTGAAATGGAGAGTACTCCTGGGAAGAAAGTGAAGGAATGAGTGAAATTCATTCACTCAACATTCCATCTCATTTCTAAGGTCATATTATTAAAAAAATAAATAAATAAACCTTTCACCCGAAATAATTAAAATAAAATAATAATTGCCAAGGCAGTGCGCAACACTTGGGTGTATGTTTGGTTGCCTTTCTTTAATCGCAGGGGATATTATTTTAGCCTTGTAGTAAAACCATTCAGAAGTTAAATTTTACTTTTAAAATTTTTTATTCAATTTATATAGGCTAAAAGAATTTTAGAATAGATAATTTTTCTAAATAAAAAAAATTGGCAGTTATTTTGTTAAATATACAAAAAAAATAATCAATATTTTAATAGTGAAAAAATCTTTAAAATAAGAGAAAGTAATAATAATAAGACCCCGCTTAACATTGTTACGTTTATCTCGTTTCGGTATAACTTCTTTTAAAATCGGTCATTTTTTCTTTCAGGTTTTTAAAAATTATATATAGATAGGTCTATTTGGAATTTTAAAATACCGTAGTATATATTATAATAATAGAACATTTTACAAAATAATTCAAATTTTTTTATTGTCCCATTTGCGTGTTAATATGACCTCGTTTAACGCTGTTTTAGTGCTTGGTTTCTTTAGAAAGATCCCTTTCGTTAAACGGGGTCTTTTTGTAAAGGCTTTTGTAAATTATAAACCTATCTTTTATTAAAACATAAAATAATCCCTCGCGGAGGTGATATGATTTCATAAGATGAAAAAAAATTCATTTTATGACTAGTTATAAATTATAATATTAATGTGTACATAGGTGAATAAAAAAGATTTATACTGCATTTAACCTCTATAAAAAAAAGAATGTGTTTTAAAGATAGCGCCAAATATTTTAATAAGTTGAAGGTAATTAGAAGATAACAACATAAAATAGCATTTTTACGAAGTTCTTTATTATGAAAAATATTTTTTTTTCCCTCTCATTTAAATAAAATTTATGAACGATTTTGAAAATTAAAATTGGAACGTGAATATAAAAATTAAATTACGTCCCAAAAAGGTTTAAAGGTATTCCTTTGTCTTTCAGATTTTTCTGTTGAAAGGCGTATTTATTTTTAATCTAGATAGAATAAGACTTCAAAAAACTTATTTTTTTTTCTCTACATTTTTGGCTTAGGAAATTTATTTGGCCAAAAAATGTGATAGATTACATGATTACAGACTCGATTAATAATAGGACAGATAAATTCTTTGGAAAATTCACTTTCTGATCAGTAGCAGATCCAGAGGAGTTTCTCTGGGGGAGGGGGGGGGGGGGGTAATCTGGTGTGACTGGTCGCACAGCACACAATCTTTTCTTATTATCGGTATTTTAAAAGTGCATTCTGTAGTTGTTTACCAGAATATATATACAAATCAAATTTTCAAGTATTAGTTTTTAAAATTTTATATTAAAAATACTATTTTTTCCCAAAAAAAATATTTTTCTCAAATCTCGCTTGGGGGGGGGGGGGTAATTACCCTTTTACTCCCCCCTCCCTTGTATCCGCCTTTGTTTCTGATTAGAGTAAAAATTGTCAATGATGTCTATATAACTGGTACACGATAAGCAAAAAAACTTGTAAAGGAATTAAATTTTAACCATAGCCAGGGAAAGGAATATGAGGGTCCAGATTCCCTCATTCTAAAATTCGAAATAATAAATAAATAGAAATTTAGATGGAAAAAGATAATGTTAAAATTTTAATTGCTGTTAGATATTATAAAAAATTTCAGGCTAGATTTTAAAAAATATTTTCTAGGATAGTAATCTTATAATTGGACCCTGTTATGCAATGGTGTGTCAAAGACCAAACATCGAGTTTTGAGAAAATCAACATTAAAGTTTTTTGTTTTCATTGGATTATATATAATTTTTCTTGCCAATTGTGCAAGTAACATTAAATATAAATTTTTTTAGGACAAAAAATACTATTAATTATAGCATTTGAAACAATATTCCGTGCTTAATTCAATTTTGAATTTTTTGGTCTTTGACACACCATTGCATAACAGGGGTCAATTATAATATATAATCTTATAATTATAATATTATAAGGCCTAATATTAAACTCAATGCCTTTTATGAATTTTGCCCTCATTAAAAGGAAAAATAAAAATTATTTTAATTAAAAAAACAACGGCGCTAACTAAATAAATTCCGGTATCCTGTTAATTAAGCAATAAAATCATTTTAAATTTGCCGAATAAAGGAATTGGTTTTTTTTTTTATTTTGATCCGCATCGGATTCGCTTCTTTTCGGTTGACTACTCATCCTTTTAGCTACCTGAAAACATTGAGGAAGGTTAGTTCCTTATTTGACAAACAAACATGTTTTTAATTAATCTCAATTCGAATGTATGGAAATATTTTAATTAATTAATTAATGAGTGAATTGTTTTCTCATCACCTGTTTGTAAATAATTACTCTTGGAAATTGGCCGAATTGCGTAGGTCAGTGCACCGAGACGAGCTCAACTGTCAGCTCCTCTCTTCTCTCTCTTGTTCATTCACTCACTGTATATATACACGAAGAGTAGCAGGAATTCAATCGGCTTTTGCTTTTGAATGCTGATCATCCATGTAATCGAAATCAACTAGTAGTTCATTGAACTTGAAATCACAAATATTTCAATATTTTAATATTAATTATATGTAAAAATGAGAAACGTTTTCCCAAGTCAATGAACTTTCAATTTTTTTTTCTCTTCTCACTCTCATGAATATTCATTGTCTTGAATATTTATTTTTAGTTGATAATAATAAATGTATTTTAAAATAATAAATAAGAACGAAATCTAGTACTTTCTCACAAATGAAAAATATAGAAAAAAATTATGTAGTGTTATAAAGAAAATGAAAATAAAAAAAAAATTTATAAAAAACAATTAAAATTGTCATTCCCTTTAATAAGATCACTTTTTTACAGTGGCGTCATTTGGGGGGGGGGGGGGCAGGGGGCATTTGCCCCCCCCTAAGGGCTCTGATTTTTATAAAATTTTATATTATTCTAAATAAAATACTCCAAAATACATCTACGAGTATACAAACTGTACAAAATTAAACAATTAATTAAATATGTTTTGGCCAAATTTGAGTACCCATTTGTAAGTAAATTTTAAGAAAAAAAAATGTTTGCCCCCCCCCCCCCCCAAGAAAAAATTTGCCCCCCAAGAAAAAATTAAAATGACGCTTCTGCTTTTTTAAGGAGTAAAAAAAAAAAATCCAAGACATAGGCAGCCAAAATTATTTCTTTTATTGTTGCCGTTCCAGGCTGACGTTTCGGCCACTGGTCTAGGCCATCTTCAGAGCCTTTTCTTTTCAATTTTTTGACTTCTCAATAATACTTCCAGCCACAAAGACACCTCACAATTCATCACTTTTTTTTATATATTTCAATAATTTCATCCTAAAAAAAAAGGTATTTAAATAATTTATTTTAAATTCACCTAAAGTGTATAAATCAAATTTCAAAATTATTATTTTATATTATAATAATTTAAAAATAAATTTTATAAATGTATGGTAGATCTGAATATAAAATATAAGCGTATTCATTTATTTTTAAGAAGGCTAAATACTCCCCGAAAACTTAAATAAAAATTTGAAAGTTAAAAAAAATTTTGTCTGAGACTCTTTATATAATGTACGTATATTTTAATTGAGTACAAATATTGATAGGAAATGAAAATAACAGGGTGCCCTTTATTAAAAAGGAATATAAATAAAATCAAATGATGGATCCAAAAATAATCTCTTTTCAAAAATAAAAAAAAAAAAAATTAATAAACATTAATAATTAATTTTAATTATGTTTATTTCAAAATCCTTCAATCATGAATGGACATAAATTTTTAATTGATAAAAGGGCCGATCCCAAAAATAATATCCCTTTGTGTGTATATCGATAGAGGAGGGGGCAATTATTAATATAGAATAGGTAGAAAATAAATAATCTCGGAGATGGGAGATGGGAATGGCAGGCGGACCGCGGGATCTGGTTATTTTCAGCTCCCAGGCCAGGATGAATGGGAGCGAGTGAGATAGAGAGTATTGGGAAGGGGTGGAGGTCGCGTGGCCGATGCCCAAGGGGTGCGCGCAACCCTCGTATAACGCGCCTGCGCTAGTCACCCCCCCGTCATACAATTATTCCCCCTCCATGATTTGGGGTTGGCGCCCTCGCCACTCTACGCACTCGGCGCCCAGCCAGCCACCCTTCCGGCCAACGCCGTTCACTCAACTTATTCACTCATTCGCCAACCGGACGTGATGCTTCTCCATGCCGCTTCCGCACCAGGTAAATGGCTCTTCATCACACTTCATTTGCTTATCTATCTCTTCTTTCTCTCTTTTTTTTCTCTCTATCTCTCTCTCTTGGGATACTAGCTACTTGAAGATTGGATACTCCGGTGAAAGTTCAATTACTCGACTCGCGCTGCTATCTGGCGGCCAACTCGCGCATTCTCGTTGGTTAAGAACTCCGCCGCTAGGTAGCACTACTAATCGTTCTCCTTTTTTCATAGATAAATAAATTAACTTTAATCTTTAAATTTTTAGAAAACTATTTTTTACAATCTCTTTGGAATGGTAGGGAAAAGTAAATATTTTTCTTAGAATGGGGCTCTTTCCATCTGTACTATTTATTTTTTCTCTGCAATTATTGGAATGTTAATTTTCTCAAATTTATTATTCACTCTAATATTTATTCTATTTTTTTTAATTCAGAAAATCGAAAGAGGGCTGGAATATTTTTAGAGAGGTCTTCTATTTTTCTTACTTTACCAAAACGATGCTGAGTCAATTTTACCCTTCAATATTGTATCTTTAGGCGAATTACATTCAGGGCCGTATTTAAGAGTCTGCCGCCTATAGGCTAAAGCCCTTTTGCCGCCCGAAATTTTTTTTTTCTTCCGCGAAAATCATGAAAATTATTTTACCTTGTTTTTTTAGGGAAGCAAAATTTTTGCCGCCTTTCGGAATTTTCCCCCAAATAATTTTTGCTTTTTTTATCCCCTCTTTATTATTTTATATATCTGGAATAGCCCAACTTCGTTTTAACAATGGGTAAATTGTCATTCCTCCGCCCATCTATTTTTTGCCGCTATAGGTTCCACTTCAGCCTTTTAAGCCTATTTAGAAATACACCCCTGATTACATTTATGATTTACGCTAGTATTTAATTTTCTTTATTTTACAAATTTTATGAAAAAGAATGTTGACCCCGAATAATTTTGAAGAAATCACTTGAACCTCGGACACCCCTAATAGTATATTTTATATTTTTACACCGTGTTTAGTATCATAATCATGAATGATATTTTCCTGAAAATAAATGTGGAAGTATATCTTTTATTATTAATATTCATATCACGATTAATAAAACAATTAAACATTATTCTAAGTATTCATTATTTCATTAACGGGTTTTGCATATTCTAATAAACACAAATTAATATAAAAAATATATATATTTTTTTAATTCTAATTAAATCTTGTATCTTAAAATATTTTTTTTCTTCTTTACTAAACCACTTTGCTCAAAATGATTTTATCATAGTACTTAATTTCAACTACTTATTACCTTTAATTAACATCATAACTTCACTTTTTTTTTGCTTGTTTCTTAAGAAACTGGATTAATTATCAAAAGGGAATCTTTTCAATGATTTAATATTTAAAGAGAGAGAAAAATTATGTTCTAGTTCGTTAATCAATTCTTCTTTTCTGTTGGTTAGTATAGCATGCATTTTTATTAAAATTTCCTTATTTCCTATTTGTGATTTGATAAGTGAAAATTTACACCTATTATCAAAGTTAAATTAGGTTAGTGATTAAATAAAAAATTAAAATGTTTAGTTATTACTGAGAGTTGACTCATAAGAAACTGAACTATTTTTCTTATCGTATTAAGTTAAAATACAAAAAAAAAAAAAAAAAATGTTCTTAATTAAAAGTTATCAAAATTGTCAGAGGTAATAATAATAAATAATGTCACCTAAATATTTCTCTATTAAATTAAAGCTTATTTTAGATTTTTTATAATTTTTTAAATTGGAATGATAAAGAAAGGGGTAAAATATGAGAGCATAAAGTTTTTCGGCCTGATTATGGTGTAATAATAAATCTAGTCGACAATTTAGATCTATATGGGGAATATGCCAGGAAGAAGACAGTCTTGGCTCGAGTAACTTGTGGTCACTAGCCATGCACTCCCTAAATGATTATAATTCTTTTTTTTAAACAATATTCAAAACTTAAAAGAATTTTTTCGATTTTTTTTTAAACCCATCCAAAATTTGATAATTTGTTAAAATTAAATTAAGATATTTCTAAAAAGTTTTTTTTTATGATTTTAAAATTTTAGGACGCATTGGATTAATTGCTTTTTTATAAATAATAATTCTTCTTCCTCTTCTTTCTTCGCGTTAATCTCGTGGGGCGACGTCGGCGGTTCATGAGTTTTTGCGACCGGGAAGGAATAGAACAGGCCGGCCCGTCGCACGGCCTTTTGAAAATATACAAGGGAAGAGACTGACATGCAAAGATCAGAAGTATTGTCAGAGTAAAGTGGTCTTCATAAGATTTCAATGCCAAAATGAGAATATACATTTTAAAGAGCATCTAAAAAAACGATTTATGAATTTTAATCAAAATCGTTGGAGCAAATTTTGACAAAATCGAAAAAAACAAACAAACAAAGAGTACATCAGTAAAGTACTAGTTCCTCTTTGGTCGATTTTGTTGAAAAGCTTATTTTCAAGCTCTAAGGAGATGCCTAACTTAAATATAAAATTTTAACCTCCTAGCTCAATTCCTTCATGCTTAAAATTGAACACAGACAGATAGACCATGTCGCGAAAACCACTTCTTTGGATTCAGGGAACTCAAAACTTGTATTTCCATCAAAATCTCGACATCGAATTTTTGACTTTCTATATATATAGGTAAGGGAAAGTAAAAAGCTTTTGTGTAAGGATAAGATCTTTTGTTATTTTTTAAGAGCATCTGAGGCCATACCAGGAAAATTAACAATGATGACAAATTCATATCCGCGGTTAAGAATATTTTATTCTTATTTGCATAAAATTTCGATCTGTTGATTTAAAAAATTATTTACGTGAGGTGTCATTTCATTGAAACCATCGCTTTTTTTTGTATTTATTTATTTTAAAAAGCAAGGGTTCTTGACCCTAAATCCACGGGCGATAAAATAAATAAGATAATAAACGTCAAGAGAAGGATTGTTTTGGTCATTCGCCTTGAGTTGAGTTGCATCGTGTAGGCGGAGGCGGGCGCAGCGCAGCGCACTCGCTTCGCTCCTCGCTCACTTCACTCGCACTCGACGACTTCGAGTGAATAGAAACGATTTGTATTGGTTTTGAGTTCATTGCCCCGTGCGTGCCATTCGGCCAATTATCACTCAACACACACATGTTTAAGTATACAAATCACGCACTCGTATCACTCACTACCACCAGAATGATTTAATAACCGTGCCTGCTGTCATTTCATACTACTTACTCTACTACCTAAATGAATCACCCTTTTAAGTTCTAATTTAGTCTTTATATATACAGTTCATTATTATTACTCGAATAAATTTCTCTATAAGTTCGTTGACAGCAGGATTATTTCGCTTGAATAATAATTAGTAAAAAAAAAGAAATAGGTTATTTAATCTTTATGTAATTTTAGAAGATTGTAATTTTTTTATGTGATTAATAAAATTTCGAGTTTTTAATAATAAAATTTTATTTATTTTCGACATATCGTTAGATAAAACTTGAGCTTTGAACTGATCTAAGGAAAAATAATTTGAGGCATGACAAACTCTTACTTAATTGGCAAAAATTATTTTGTAAATAAGATAAGAGCCTTTAATTAAAAAAAAACTAGTTTAAAAATATGATTGATGATTATAATAAAATAGTATTTTACTTCTAGAAATAAAAAATAAAAAAAAAACATTTTAAAAATAGGTTAGATTTTTTTAAAAATAATTATTTAGCTAAATAAAAATAGCAAACGAATGCAAAAACAGCAGCAGGTTGATTTTATATATACTTCTAGTGGGTGTAGAATAAACAAGGTATTTTAGTGTATGAGTGTGTTGTTGTTGTTGTTGGTCCTTGGATTTACCCGAAAAGGGCGAAGCAGCAGATTGGCTCTTGTTGGCTGGGGTCTTCGACCTGCATTCAGGTCACTCCATTGTGCTCTCTGGCTGCGCTAACTCAATTAGCGAAAGTAATGGCTGCATGGCCTTGGACTCACTGAGGTGAACGGCCCCGGCCTCATCCCCACCACCGACCACCCGCCCCGCCACTCGCTCCCCACCACCGCTCCAACGCCTCCTCCTTCCGCCCCTCCTCGCAATTGATAGTCATTCAAAAATGCTTGCTTACATTTTTTAAATAGAAATAAATTTAATTAGCGCCTTATAAATAATAAGTTTATTTTTTTGAATAAATCAAAAAAATCAAAAGACTCAGGTTCGAATCCCCGATCTGTTCAAAATATTTTTCTAATGAATAAAATCAATTAAAAATTAAGTGACCTAAAAGAAAACTTGCTTACATTTTTCAAATTAGAAATTTTCAAATATTATTAAATAGAAATCAGCTCGGGCTTTGTGTATTTGCTAGCGTGCTGGCCTTCTATACCAAGGATCGCGGGTTCGTATTCCACACAGTCCGATGATTTTATTTAAGCCATTTTGTCACCAAACGGCTTAAATAAATTTGGCTGGACCCAAAATCTTCTTTCATTGCCTTACTCCCGCGGTGCGGAGTCGGCGGAATAATTTGTCTCCATGGGTTTTTGCGACAGGGAAGGAATAGAACAGGCCGGTCCGTCGCACGGCCTGACGCCTATTGAAAATGTAGAAGGGAAGAGACTGACATGCCAGTCCCAGCTAGGGCAGCTCGTGGTCGCCATCCACGTGCCCACAAAAATTGGGCCCCTGAGCAAGTTGGACCCCAAATATATATATATTAATAATTAGAAATAATAAGTTTATTTTTGAGAAAATCAAAAGAAAAAGACTCAGGTTCGAATCCCCGACCAGTCCAAAATATTTTTTTCATGAATAAAATCAATTAAAAATGAAATTGGCTTAAAAACAAAAAACAAAAAAAAAAAAAAAATTACAAAAATTAATTAATCATCAACGATAAAATCAAAAGTCAAAGCGAAAATAAAAATCAATATTAAATTTTTTTTTTTTATTTTCAAAATCACATACCATAATACTTCATTAAGAATATAATAGATGGGAAAGGAATTTCTCAACTAATTTATAGAGCATTTAAATCATTATATTTTTATTATAATCTCCTATACGGAGCTCAAAAAAAAAAAAAACATGTTCGTTGCGTGTCGAAAAATAAAGAATGTTTCTTCTTTCTTGTTAAAAATATAATATCTTCTAATTTAATATATAATATCTTGTCATTCTAAAAAATTCCATTTACATATATTAAATTGGTTATCTTTTAAAAAATAAAACTTATCTCTGATCCAAATCTTTTATAACTGACCTCTGTTCAGTCATTGACATTAAGTATATCTTTATTTATTATTATATATTCATATTCTTTTGTTATGTTGGATACATATGCTTATCAGCATATCTTTTCTTAGATTTACTTTATCATTTATTTATTTGTCTTGACTGACTAATGATTTACTTAAATATTTATATTATTATATCAATTACTAGTTCAATTGGATTTTCTCCCCGATCCTTAATCAAACCTAATTGAATTAGCCTCTTTTCTTAATACAGTTTATCTAGACACAACGAGAGACCAGATGTTAATAGATGAGTCCCAATTTGTCCTCAGCCTGCAACTTCCTTGAGCCAACTCATTTGAATGGCATCAAGTTACACATTTTTTTTTTTTTGACACTCAAATATAAATATTATTTTTCATAATAGTTCAAAAATTTAGGCCATAAACTTCCTGAATGTTTTTGAAATTCGGAAATTTTATAGGATGATAAAAATAAAAGATTTGTAATTTTTGTATGTGTCAATCCCAGACGAAAATAATTTATAGAGAATGATAGTGAAATTTAACTAATTTATAAATAAAACAGCAAATGGATAAGATCCTCTTAAAAATAAACAAAATTTCTGATAGAAACAATCACTCCCTTTTGTTACGTTTGTTGTTTGACTTAAAAAAAAAAAAAAAAAAAAAAAAAAAAAAAACTATTTGTCCAATAAATATTTAACATTGTTTGCTTACCTGCTACTTCTGTCCTTTCAGGGTTATTAAGGCCAGAAGAATTCCAAGACACACTCCTGAAACAAAAATATATATTAATAAGTCATCATGAAATAAACTAAGTTAAATTAATTAAATAAAACTGAATCAAAATTTGATTGTTATTTTTATTGATTTTATTTAGACCCCGTCTCTATTTATTTCAATTTATTGGTCCCCATGGCCGAGACGACTAAAGTTTTTGACAAATGTCAATAATGATATTCTGGAAGCCAAAGGGGCGCGGGTTCGGATCCCAGGCAGTCTGATGAATTTAAATCATTTGGATACCATTAGCGCTGCGCAAAATAACCAATTAATCGATTATTTCCTTAAAAAATAATCGATTATTTTTCACATTAGATTATTTTCGGGAAACATACCTTTTGTGGGATGAGACTCGCATGCTAAAAAAAAGGTCAAATGATTTTCACGAGTGGGGAAAAAAAAATGAAAATTTTACCCGAGAAAAAAAAAGGTTGATTGATTATTTTTGTTCATATTCGATTATTTTTTCCATAATTGAAATAATCGATTATTTTTTTCCATAATCGAAATAATCGATTATTTTTTCCATAATCGAAACAATCGATTATTTTTTCCATAATCCAAATAATCGATTATTTTTTCCATAATCCAAATAATCGATTATTTTTTCCATAATCGAAACAATCGATTATTTTTTCCATAATCAAAACAATCGATTATTTTTTCCATAATCGAAACAATCGATTATTTTTTCCATAATCGAAATAATTGATTATTTTTTTCCATAATCGAACACCCCTAGAAACTATATGGCGTAAATAAATATGCCTGGAGAGCCTGATACATATAGTTTCTAAATACTGAGTATGGTAAAAGTCTATATGGCCTAAGATGCCGAAAAAACTTGAGAAAAAAAAAATTATTGGTAGCCAATTAAATTGAAATACATTTTTGAAGCGGGATGCGTCGAACCCTTGACTCCTAGCACAAGAGGTGCTATGGCCCAAGGGCGAATTAAAATTTGATTGTTTTAATTTTGCATATAAAAGAAATTTTGTGAGTTCCGAACCTAAAAAAAAAAAAAAAAATAATGTAAATAAGCCTATAAAATATTTAGGTAAATAGATTATTCGTAAGGTTTTATTAGTCAAAAAAGCAACAAAGCGCGTTTTTTGCCTATCAACCTAACAGCCATCAATCATTGATTTTCACCTTCTATCTTCGTTAAGTTAAGTACAAGACCTCGAACACGATCCGTTTACATATTTGGAATTTATCTCTTTTTTTGTGCAAATGTAAATTTGATAGCGAAACTTTTATGCACATTATCGGCTTGTTTTTATTTCAAAATACTCAAAGTGAATTGATAAGACGTGTTTAATGCATAGGTGATTGTCCTAGAACGATCAATGCCAAGAATGTTTTTACGTTCAATGATCTCTGGAGATTATTATTTATTTATTTAAGATATTTTGATAAATAAATAAAATTTAACTTTCAAAATAAATAAATAAGTTATCTAAATCCCCATATGGGACTTTTATTCATTTGACTTTAAAATTTTTAAATTTAATTTATATAAAAACTTTGAACTGACTCTTGAAATGATTCACTTTTAACTTCATTAATTTTTAATGAGTTACACTTCAAAATTGACCTCATTAACGCTTACGTAGATTTTAAATAATTCAGCTGATTTGAGGAAAATTCTCGGTTAGGCAAAACCCTCTCTGAGTCAGGGTTGATATGGAGGCCATCGGCTTGCACTGGGCCAGTTGACTGGCCGGCAAATGGGTCATCCGGGCCTCGAACCCGAGCGCCCACCCACTCAATCTCCCTCCCCACCGGCTCAGAAAACACCTGGACTTGGACATCTGCTGACATTGCAGATTTCCTACCATTTTTTTTTTTTTTTTTTTTTTTTTTGTAGAATTACTTTGTGTCAAGGTGAAAACAAAATTTAATACTTCATTAAAATGTTGATATTTCTTTATTTCAAAATTGATTTAAAAAAAAGCAAACTTATAATTGATAAAGCCCTTAATTTGTAAACAAGCTACACGCCCCGATTTGATTTAGTAATTCAAAATTTGGTTTTGTTTATTGTTTATAACGATGAATAGGTTTTATAAAATTTCAAGGCTGCCCCTTCTTTTATCGTATTTTTTTTAAAACAACTCTCAAAGAAAATTTTCTCTTAAACGTCCCTTTAATTTACAATGTTGAAATGACCTTTTATTTTTTCCAAGAATTATTTTGCAATAGGGTGAGGGTTGTCTTTTTATCACTCTACCTCTATTAATCCCTTGTCCCTCTTGACCTGCAATATTCTTGAGGTTTTTAGTTCCATATTTGTTGGTGGCCAAAGTAAATTTAATAGCTCAAGCTGTGAGGGACACAGGCCAACAAAATTATTCAGAATTTTCTTTCACTTTTTGACCTTTTTTAGAGATCAAAATTTTAATAAAAATATTCCTAGGTTTCTACTTAATGATTTTTTTTAATCATAAAAATTCAATATTTTTTTTTTTTACTTCTCATCCATTAAAATTTATATTTATTTTTCTTTCCTTTAAAGGTATTTTGAGTCATATTTTTCTACTCCTATCAGTGAATCAGAGAGCTTCTTCTCCTCCTGGGTCGTCTCTTTAAGTAGACCATGTCTTATTATTATTTCTCACTAATTTATGACTCATCCAGAGGGATTTTCTTTCACCTAAAATTTGATTTAAACCAATTAAAAATTATTGCTTTGTTTTGTTTCTTTAGTCTACCGATCGACATCTTATACAAAATTCATCTCCAGTTTCAGTTAATTCAGAGTAGGCTACTATAGAAAATGCACATATTTATAAAAAAATAATTTTGTTTTTAGGGCTTTGATAAATAAATTTAAAAAAAATACAATAATATAATCATAACAATTTGATAAACAGTTGACTGTCATGAAAAAAGCTAAAATTATTATTTTATGATTTTTATTTTCGTCAATTTTTATAATATAAACTATGGTACAAAAAGATATCGAGTTTAAATTTTTGATACCGGTGCTGTATTAAGCAACTTTTCAATTTGAAAAACAAATCATTTTTCCAACCGACCTCCATTGATAAAATTGACTATTTATTGTAACTTAGAGCCCCCATTTACACACTAAAGAAAGTAAAAATGAATAATTGTTGTATCTTTAGAACAAAATAAATTAACCGATGGGATTACAACTAAGAAAATAGACTTTAACAAAATAGCAACCAAATTTAGTAACAAATTAAAAATAAGAACATTTTTATGTCTGTTTAGAGTAGTGACTGTGAGATGTATAGATGGATAAATATGGGCAGGAACAGCCAATAAATAAATTCTATATGCAGGTTCCAATCACCGGAGACGTTTCGGTTCTTTTTATTTAAGAATCCATCTTCAGTCTTATTATAAATATACACATAACATTAATATTGTATATAAACAATAATCAATTATAAAAAATTATTAAAAAAAGTAAAAGATTTGTAAAATATAACAAAAATTTTTGGTATATACTGGTCCACTATGATATAATTGCAGACAATAAGTCAGTGATAACAATTGGTATATAGGCCTACATTTTTGTTCGTCTCCAATGATTGGAACCCGCATACAGTTTTTTTATTGGCTGCTCCTGCCCATTATCCATCTAAAAACATTTTTGTTGATTTTTTAAAATTTTTTTCAAATAATCACTCCCTTATCTTTTCACTTTCGAAAATATTTTCCTGTCCATATGAGGTTTATAAAATCTCAATTTTGAAATAATTTAAATTAAAAAAAAAAACCTCATGCTCTATAATATTTCATTTGAATAAATTTGATATTTAATTGCCTGATCTAAGTCACTGGTTCGATTCCCTCCTTCAACTCCCAATTATTTTAAATAAAGAACTCACCCAGGATTAAAAAGATATATCGGCTGCTGAGAAGCATAGTGGCGAAAGTTCGAAATTCAACAATTCGAGAAAAGGCTTTTGGAAGTTTTATTTAACATATATATTTAAATCACCGAGCAACAAAGGAATAGGCAAAAATAGCATGGAAATATATTTTCGTCAATTAAAAGAGTAAACGTTTTAACATCTTTTGGTTAACTCAACTTTCGCCCCTATGATTCTCATCAGGCTATATTAGGAAAGAAGAGGCATTTTCAGTCCAGTAAAAAAATATAGACAAATTTAAATAAATATTTGCGGAAACAACAGCATATAAATAGGCACGGAAGTCTAAAATGACAAAAAAAGTAATTTATTTCTAAATTTTTTATATAAAGACTTGCCTACCCTTATAAATTGAATATTATATAAATCTTATATTATTAGCCTTTTGATGTCTTTCTTCTCCCACCCTTTCTGTTTTTCTCCCCTTTATACAAACAGGCAATTACAAAACGTTCGAATAATCCAAAACGAATACCGGAAGCGATTTAAAACCTCTTTTTTAAACAATTTTTTTTTTTTTTTTACCTAAATGTAAATATTTCCTTAATAAATTTTTGAGCCTAAAAACTTTATCTTCGACATAAAATTAAAAAAAAAAAAGAATGTAGAAGGCAGGAGGCACCCGTTAATACCACAAATGACGTCATCGTTACACACACACGCATTCAGGTGTCGCGCGCCAGACGAAAGTTCGTTCACCTCTTACACACGTTAAGCAGGCATTCGGCGACAACACTTTGCGACAAACACACACACGTCGACGTAAAGAAGATATTAAGATTTATTATTTCTTGTTCATTCTTAATTAAGATTTTAAAAAAATAAAAAGAAGTGGAAATCAATTTGAAATTTGGCGGATTGACTTTGGTAGATAATAATCTCTCGAGCCAGACGACATGTCGCTTTTGTATGATAACTAACATATACAAATATATTTTCAAATTCTTTGATAAAATATTATCTAAAGAATAGATTCTATTATGTGAAATAAATTTCAATAGGAAATGTATCATCAACTAAAAAATAAATAAATATCATTAAAAATACAGATCTATGAAGAAGTTGTTTATTTGTTGTTATTCTTTTTATTGTTTAAGATCTTTTTCGGCATCTCAGGCCATTTAGACTCCGTTCCTATTTTTTTTTTTTTCAATTGATTGGTATCCAATAAATTTAAAATAAATTTCTCTTCTGGGACTGGACACGAACCCTTGCTTGACCTTTGGCACCAGACGTTATTCTTTCTTATTTATTCATAATTAATTTGATGGCGCGAATGGCTCTGGCAGCTGAAGCGCCCTATAATAATCATAATTAATTTGATATTTTTTATTAGCTAAATAATTTTTTTGAAATCCGAAATCTCCTGATTCATATTCAGCGTTAAATTGCTTTTCACTTATCTAAAAATAAATAAATGTCCAAAAGACCCGCTGAAAAGACATTGTATTTATCAATATTTTGCCGAATAGACTTAAAAAAATTGTAATTAATTAATGTAATCGAAGGATCCATTAAATAGGTTTATTAATTTTTAAATGAAATTGAAATAAAAAATAATTCTCTAATCTCTAGACTAATGGATAAAGACAATAGGTAAATGGGATGATAAAAAATTTCCATTGATCTGGATGACTGTTAAATTTTTTCATAAGAGTTTTTATCATTTTTATCGATGTTTTACCTCATTTGATTATTTGCAATTCTCGAAAACGACCCTAACAATAAAATAGATAAATAAAAAAAAATAGATGTCCTCCAAACAAAGTCAATAACTGGTGAGTCTTAGGATGGCATATCCGTGAAGTTTAAAGATTAAAAGTGAAAAATTGACTCTCATAGTAGTTGATAATTATATACAAAGGCTATAATAAATGCCACAATAATGTTTTTGTTTGTTGGAAGATAGGCAACCCAATGACCAAGTTTGATTTATTGCTTCAGAAATGCTCTAGACTACTTTTGCACTTACTACAACTGAATAAGGGTTCTCTGCTCTACAAAAATCCTGGAGCAATAAATCAAAATCCTTAGTGAGTTGGTGATTTGGTTTGCCTAACTTTTAGGGGACGAAACACGATAGTCAACTTTTAGGAGTTTTTAGCTACAATAAATGTAATATCATTCTTATCATTTCTTAAACCAGTAATATTTTTAATTATTAATATACTCATTTGTTTGTAAGAGTGGATATGATATTTACAGTTACAGGTAACCAAGTTGGTTCATCGGAATAAATAATTTGTTTTTGAATGGAGTGAGTCATCATAGTGACGCCCTCCGCCCCCCCCCCGCCCCTCTAACTCGATGATTTGCTTATATGCTCATTGGCAACGTCACTTAGTTAATGACTTGAGAGCGAATGCACTTCGGAGTTCGGTGTTCCGAAGTTCGATGTGCAGGTGAAAGAAGGAGAGAGAATAGCGCCACGTTGATTTCCGCCCACGAACCTTCCTGGAACCTTACGGGACTTTTAAGACGTCTATCTGTCTGTCTGTTTGTGTGTAGGGGGACTTCCATTTGAACTCTTAATCGTCACGCTTATGACATCACTAATGCTTTTGATTCACCTACACATACTATTCATGCCCTCTCACATAATTTTAAATTTCTCAACAAAATCCGGAAGTTTTTTTTTTAGTTCTTAGAAGAGGTAAACTTCGGGGATTCCCTACAAAACGAAAATCGCGATGATATTAAAAGGTCTTTAAGTCCTTAAAAGAGTCTAATATAATGTTTTAATAAATATTTAGAAAACAAATAAATTTTTTTCTTGTATTGAAAGAACATCTTCCTCTCGTTTGTATTCTTTCACTTTTTTTTCTCCTTTTTAAACAAATAAAAAATTTATCTTTTATAACCGAGTCACTTTCAAATCCAGTTCATTCGTACAAGATTCCATTTCATCTTCATTTTTTTTTCATACTCATCTTTTACAATCAGTGAAATTAAGTAATTAAAAAATAATTATCATAAAATTATATCTTACTTGAAATAAATAATGGATTAAATATTCTTATTCATTTTAATATTAAAAAATATTCTTGTATTTCGGTGACTGAATGATCATTTGAAAAAAAAATCGCATTTGATGGGGAGAGGATGATGATATAAGAAATTCATTTAGGCTAAGCGGTTAAATAAAAATCCACAATCAGAAATAGTTATTTTATTAGTAGGTTCCTATATAAAAAGTTCATTTTAGGAATAGGCGTAACCAAAAAATTATAATGACACCTCCCAGAACTTGTACAATTTCCCTTATCCTCCACCTAGATTTGATATTTAATTTGTACTAAATTTCAAAATATTAAGTCCATGGGATGCTGAGAAAATTGTGATGCTCAATATTGGTAGGCCGGTTTTTAACGCCCTATGCAGACCGATTCATTCCAAATTTTAATATCACTTAAGACTATAAAGTTTAAAACTTATTCAATGAATAATTCCAGAGATAAAAATTAATAATAAAGAGCATAGTTTTTTTTGGGGTCGTTTTGAGTTTAATCAGAAAAATAGGGAAGGTGGCAAGGGATAAATTTTTAACAATCAATATTTTCCATTACTAATATTTATAATAATTCAGAAAACTAGAGCTGATTACTTCTCTTTTAAGATTGGGGGCCCAAGTTTTGCTGTCAAGATTTTTGATATTATTTATTTATGTATTTATTTATTTATTTATTTATTCACAATTCCCAAACTGCTGTCCATTAATTTGGGAAGCAACAATACAAAAAAAAAGATCATAGTATACATAAAAATCACAACATACAAAATGTATAAATTAAATTGTAGGCCTATTTTTATAATTCTCTTTTATCCTAAAATAAGGAATCTTAAACTTCAAGTGTACGCCTGTGATATGACAATATGAAATTGCTATATATATTGGACTAATCTAATTTATAATTTAATTATTAATATATCTATTGGGGGTACAGGCATCATTCTTATTTAAGCCATTTGGTAACCAAATGGTTTAAATAAAATCATCGGACTGCCTGGGATCCGAACCCTCGACCCTTGGTATACAAGGCAGGCGCGCTACCAACTACACCAAGCCCGAGAGCAAATATCAATTAATTAATAATTTATAAAGACGCTGTACATTACAAAATTCTATGATTTTTTATTTCTGAGAAATCAAATCAGTTTTGTTTTCAAATTAATTTCAAATTACGATAAGTAATTTTCCATTATTACAATAAATAAATATCAAACATTACGAGTGTTTATTTTTCTCTTATTATTTTGGTGATGATTGAAATGAGACCAGTATTTAAGGACTTATTATAGGTCATTAGTCTGTCCGGGAATAAGATGGCTCGATAGCAATATCCTGCTCGATTTGGTTATCAGAGGTGACGTCGAGGGTCAACGACCGATAGCTGCAGCGGCAGCCGATGCGCTGTCTCGAATGTTCGTAGCTCATTAGGGGCCTTCCTAGGTCAGGGATCCCCCCTAAGCCACTCCTAAAACCCCTTCTTTCTTTAGAAAAAAAAATCTTATAAATATATAAATCTTTGAATAAAATATTTATTACTATCTATCAAATTTAAATGATTAACGTAATGAATATAAAAATTCGAAAGTATAAGTGAACATCTTTAAGAACTGGTTTGTTAGTTAAGCAACATCCGAAATACATTAATAAAATATAAAATTTCTATTATTATAAAATTTAGATCTAATTAATAATTTTTTTTAAAAATTTTAAATTTTTGAGCAAAAATTTCAGAGAATCCATCTCGATCTTTCATATAATATATAGGGATATATATATATATAGCATAATATATAGGGAAAAAAGAATAAGAATTATATACTGTAGTTTGGGCAACTCGTTACTATGTATAATATTCATCAGCTGTTAAATATTAATGTTCATTTTTTAATAATGACTTTGTTTCTCGAAGCGCTCTTAAACAATCAATAATATTTTCATAATTTCTACCTATTTTTGCTAGGTTTTTTCGGAAATTTTTATATATAATAATTTTCAAATAAACTGTAGAAAAATAAACACCATACTGACATAAATAAATTTAACCTCCAGGTGCAGTTAAAAGAATTCATCGGACTCCCTGGGATTTTTTAAAATATGGCCCTATATAAGTTCAGTATTTTATTTTAGAATTCATTTATCTAATTTTGAGCAACTTCATTCTGAAATGAATTTAGGCTACTCTAAAAAAATAAAAAAATATAAAGAGAGAAAAAAAACAAACAAAAAGAAAATGGTACAAATAATCTGATTTAATACAAATTGTTGAAAATATTTACCGTATATTAATATTATATCTTAATTTGTCTGAAATTTAAAGATTGATAAGATAAATATAATTAATTTGTTTATTATTTTTTTATTTTTCAATATTGGAAATACCAAGGAATAAGATTAATAAGATTAACAAACAATAAAATATAATGAAGTATTTTTTTAAAGATGACCCCCCCCCCCCCCCCCGCGCTACGTGTCCGAGACGTTAGAGATAGTGACAAATATCAATATTGATAATCTCAAAAAGCTAATAGAAGTGAGTTCGGACGCCAGGCAGTCTGATCAATATTTATTTATATCATTTGGATACCCAATGATATAAATAAATATGCCTAGAACCCAATATACATTGGATTTTATCGCCCGCGACCTTTGGTATAGAAGGACAGCACGCTAGCCACTATACCAAGCCCGAGGGCCCCGAAGAGAAACACAAAAAAAAATTGTTGGAGAGTAATTTTCCCATTGTAAGTGGTCGGTGATGGAATACGTGATAGATGATATATTGTATAAAAATAAATTTTTTTCAATACATCACCAAAAAACACAACTAATTATAAAAAAATGTATTTGTTCCCAAACTCCATATTTGTCTAAATTAATTGTTAAGCCTACCATAAATTAAATAAATTTTATTCCTAAAAATATGCAACAAAAATAAAAGAGAGCAAAAATTTTTATCAAAATACAAGAAACAAAAGATTGATGTTTCTTGTTATCTACCCTATCCGCGGAAGTATTGGAATTAATATGATTTAAACTGCTAGGTTATTGGTTTTAGAGGTTTTATTAATTAAAAAAAATTAACAATTGATACGTATTTCGACAATTACATGTCATCATCAGAAGTCATTACATTTTAATACATGAAAGTAGAAACATTATACATTAGTGTAAAATGTTTCTTCAAGTGTATAATGTTTCTACTTTCATGTATTAGAATGTAATCACTTCTGATCAAGGGCGGATACAAGGGGGGGGGTAAAGGGGGTAATTACCCCCCCCCCCCCCCGAGATTTAAAAAAATGGGAAAAATTTTGAATACCGCGAACGGAACATGGAAAATTTTTGGTTCCGCGGGGAAAAAAAATTTTGGTTCTCTAAACAAAAGGCAAAATATTTTTCCGAATGGGAAAAATTTTTGGTTCTGAGAACGAAACATGCCACGGAACATGAAAAAAAATTTGGTTCCGCAAACGGCACATAAAAAAATTTCTGGTTCTGCGGGCGGGAAAAATTTAGGGTCTCTAAAAAAAAGGTAAAATATTTTTCCGGCTGGGAAAATTTTTTGGTTCCGCGAACGGAACATAAAATATTTTTCGTAGAAAAACTTTTGAGAACAGGCCCCCCCCCCCCCCGAAAAATTTCTATATACACCCCTGGTGCTGTGCGACGAGTCACACCAGATTACCCCCCCCTCCGAGAAACACCTCTGGATCCGCCCTTGCTTCTGATGTTGACATGTAATTGTCGAAATACGTATCAAGTGTTAATTTTTAATTAATAGAACTTTTGAAACAAATAACCTAGTCTTTAATTTGTATATTTAATTTTAATTTATTGCAATAAATACAGTATATTATGCGTTTCAAAAATAAGTAAACATTCTCCAAATTATTTTTGATTCACATAATATAATCTAATATTTAAATAAACGAAATGTGCCTGGATAATTTGCATCTTAATAATAATATCTATCGTTCAAAGATGCCAAAACGAAAGAAAAAAAAAACACTCTAAAAATAAAATCAATCATAAACCTTTATTTAAAAGACATGACATGTAATAATAATAGAAATTCATATAAGGAAAGCAAAGCAAGATAGGAAATTGATAAATTTTTCATCTGCATTCAGGAGAAGGACAAGAACCGTTTGTGAGAGAGGGGGTGAGATTTTTGAACAAACAACAGGTGAATGACCAGGCGGACAAACATGACGACATCGATGATGACGATGTCACCCATTGCAGTGGCAGAACAAGTGTCTAGGAACATCAAATCATCGGTTAATTGATCGCCTGCTTGGTTGGGGACGTTAACCGGGGCAAAGACCTCGTCACCTCTCAAATACAACCTGAACCTGTTGATCCCTCGTTCTAAACTCCTCTCCACTGACCAACATTTATCAATTTAAAAAAAAAAAAGATTAAATTATTCCACTTCGCTGGTAAAACTCATATTCAGGTCAATTAATGAATTATATGATGAGAGTTAATTGAAAGTGAGATTGTATCTTGTCGATTTTTTTTTTTTAGTCAGAGATATTAATTTAATAAATAGAGTTAGGGGAGAGTAAAACAATCAAATCCATTCTGATATTAATTACTTATGGGATAATAATATAGTAGCTAATTTATATTTATAAATAATTTATATGCAAATGAAAACTAAATTAGGATACAGAGAAATTTTATTTTATCAACATAGCCTACGTCAAAGTAATAAACAGCATCCACAAAGAGAATAAAAATAAAATTAAAAATTTTTATTTAACATATTTTAATGTGAGATTTTCTAGTAGTCGTTCACCAGCAAAAATAAATCTTATTAAATTTGTTTATTATAAAATTAACTAGGAGTCTGATTAAAGTTTTTAAATATTATTATCAGAATAAAATTTATGTCTAGAACCGAAACGTCAATTAAGAAGTATAAATAATAAAAACTTGTTAGCTGCTTATTATATCAATCTTCTATTCTTGTTTTTAGAATCTTAAAACTTGTATTTCCTTCAAAAGCTCGACACATAAATCCAATACTTTCTCTCTATATATTAACATAGGCCTATATAGGTAAGAGAAATTAAAAAACCACAGGCAAAATAATACTTTTTTGTATAATACCCGTATTCATAGTCATTGCTTGAGGAACAATGAATCCTTATGATATAAGGATTCCTTCTTCCTCAAGGAACGACTATGAATACGGGTATAAGAAACACAATCATATATAGATTTTCTAGTATTTATATATTTTATTTTTAATGGAGATCTTTGATGTCAAGATAGAGCTGGCTATATATTATCCTCTGTGATTACTTTTTGACATAATAATTTCCGTTTTCTATTTTTTTTTTAAAGATACCATTTAAGTTTCCCTTCAATAAATCAGTGGAGATTTGAACCATTTCTTCGTCTCTTGTTTCTATTTCTAATCTGTTTGGTGAGGATTGACGATTTGAGAACTTCCTGGCGAGGGGGAGGAAGAGTGTTTCCTTGAAGACTTGGAATTCTTTCGACCTAGCCAAGGGACCTCCAAAGACCCAGGTCATACACCCTTTATTCTCAAATACCTGAAAAAATGAAAATAATTTTTGTTAAAAATCCTTTATTATAGACTTCTAGCTACTATCTACTGTATCACAAAAGTATGGTCTACTGCTTTTTTTAAATCTTAAATTACGGATAAAGTCAGAAAATGCTTTTAAATTAACAAATACTAATAACTCATGATCAGACTTTTTTTTATTATTTCAGACTTCACATGTTCAGAATTCAAATAATATTCACTGTGAATTTTATTTTATTTTTGTTGCGGTTTTAATTTGGTATAAGTTTAGTTATTTTTATTTCTCTCTTTCTCTCTCTTTTGGAGACCTATATACCATAAAAGAGCAAGACGAGCAGAGATGCACTCAGGCGAATTGGAATTGGCTCTTGGTGCATAGCACGAAGTCACGCATCGTCTCCTCTTCAAAGTTGAAAATCCAACCAAACCCGAAAGCTGTTGGACCATGCATTTCTGCCAATACAGCTGGTTGCATTTTACTAACATCGAAACATTCATTAAATTCCATCTCTCTCTTTATTTTGTTTTAATTACTTTCATTTAAGATCATCACTTTTTAATGAATGACCTACTCCTTCCAATAAAAAACTTCCTTACAAGTGAAAATATTCTATAATGATATAATAACACCTTGTATTTTATTGTTTATAAAAAATTTGTTTTGATTAGATAATAATAATAAAAAAAATTTAATCGTTTCATTTAAGAAGAGAAAGAATTTTATTTCCAAACTTCTTGCCAGTTCATAGCAATTTTAAAATTTTCTAGAGCTCAAATGCACTTCTTTTATAATTCACTGTCAAACATTTCTTTGACACTAAAAAATTTGATTTGATTTATAAAAAAAAATATTTAAAAAATTATTAAGCATCTAGCTGGGCATTTTTTTTTAATAAAAAAAAAGAATTAAGAAATCGATTAATCGGATTAAAAATAATTAGATTATTTATATAAAATAAAAAATATAATATATGAAATGAAAAAACATGAATGGGTTAAATTGAAAAAAAAAACAGACTCTAAGTAGGTAAGAAAGGATCTCCAGAAATACTGATAAATACAAGAATTTATATGTATAGTAAGTACAGTTAGGGACAATATTAATTCCCACCCATGCGTTTTCTACTTGTGATTTTTTCATTGTTTTAATAAAAGAAAATGAAAATCTTTATTGGAAATTTTCTAGGTTTGAACCATTAAAGTTTCCATTAAAAAATATATAGGTCTAATATTTTTTAATAGAAACCTTTATGGTTCAAACCTAGAAAATTTCCAATAAAGATTTTCATTTTCTTTTATAAACACAATGAAATAATCACAAGTAGAAAACGCTTGGGTGGGACTTAATATTACCCCCCACTGTACATAGTAGAGGTGTATAATAAGTATATTGTAGTAGTAAATGAACTTGGATCTCATTCTTGAACCCGAGTTTAAATCTTATGGAGCTGAATGAAATTAAACACAGGATTAATTTACAAAATGTAACATAACTTTTTTATGTGAAAAAATAGAATGGATTTTTCAATAAGGATGAGAATTTGTCAAATCAATCCTCGAAATGATTCCTAAAAAAAAAAAAAAATAAATAAATCCTTTTCGTTTAAAATATGAAGTTTACTTTAAATTCTTTTTTTTTCTCTCTGTCTCGTTTCAATATTTGTTTAATAGAAGCGTTCGTATTTCGGAAGACGTTTAATTTAATAGCTGGAGGGTCTTTTAAAATGGAGTTGGCTGGAGTGGTTGAGTGTTTTTAAGCGAGGTGCAGGTGCAAGGACCAGCCGGTGCAGTGACCCCACTGGGACACCTACTCGACGACGAGCCTTTAAAAGCCTTAAAAAATATCAGACGAAGAGCGTAAAAAAAATAATCAGTAGTTCTCTCCACCTCCGATCGATTGCTTATAAATATAGTTCAGATCAAAGGGCTGCTCGTTGGTTTGTTGAAAGCAATTTCGTTTTCCAAAAAAGCCGTCGAATAAACAGATAGTGGTCGTTTGATAGCTGCTGCTTAGGAACTCGTGATGGCAGGTCTTCGACCCGACCAGGTCTTCGACCCGCAACTAACACTTCTGGTGTGTGTGCGAAAGTGAAGTCGTCGTCGAGTTAGCTAGACCTATTATCCATGATCAAGAAGCTTCTTCTTTTTTATTTCTCCTCTCTTCTCTCTCATCAAGTCTGTATTTATAGGCATCCGTATGGCCGCCCAGGGGATTGAATTAATTGAAAGTGGTTGGAGGAAGGATGGAGATTTTCCAATGGAAGGCGACGACCGATGATGAAACTGGTCGAAAAATGCCCTTGCGGGCTTCCAAACAAGGCCCTGCTAGGGTCTCATTAGGTGTTGGAGGTTACCGGTCCGACAACTCTCCTCAAATTATTTTTCAGAAAAATTCACTCTCTTGTCCAATTTTCTGATGAAACAATGACCGTCTTCTATTAGGTCATTGACTTTTTCAACATATATTGATTACTCAATAATCAATAAGAAGGACGTTGATCTCGTTCTATTTCACCCCTTACAAAAAATATTTTTTTTCCTTACAATACCCAACGGATTTTTAATTTCGAAGGTGAACTTGGAAAAAGCATAACTAATCGACCAAGTCGCTGACCCCTATGGACTTGTTCTCCCCCCATCAACCCTTATAAATTCACTTCCCGTTTTTCCACTGTTATTTTTTTTTTGCACACACTTCCTTAAAAATTTTTTGTGCTTCTGGAATGACATCCATTGTCGACTGGACAAAAACAACAACAGCAACCCCTCTAACGTGACAATTTATGGCCAAAATGAAAAACTCTTTAACTTATTTCTAAAGGCTACTAAGCACTCTGCAAACAATAACAAGCAATTTCGAATTGATCCCACCCACGTTTGAAATCTGGTAGGTCGATGACCTTACTGCCCCCGCTTAGACAGCAACCTGCACTCCCGACGAGAGACTATATGTCTCAACACAACTCTGATGGATCCCAGATTAGATGGCGAAACTCACAAACTAAATAAATCTTTAATCTTTATACATTATTCATACCCATTTTATTTCTGGACATACTTTATAAAAAAAATATCCATCTTTTGTTTTAAAATAGCGCACGCAACAAGGAAGAATTGCTTTATTTGATTCTGATGCGAAATATTAAATTGTATTTTTATTGAATTTATTTATAATATTTCTTATCAATTGCGCTTTGTCTTTATTGGCTGTTCCTGGAGATTGAATCAAGAACTTACCCCTTTAAAAAGTCCTGTTCTTTCAGAAGTTCAAATAAAATTATAAATAGAATTTTATACATTACTTCCAATTGAATTTAAAAAATTTCACTCACTAACTTTCGTTAATTCCTAATTTCAGTCTTTATCAACTCCCTCTTTAATTTAGTCTCTTAACCTAGCGGTCTCTTTTTAACTCTTATTTTTTATTGCCTTCTTTAGAATACAAAATTAAACCTTGATTATTTTATTATATAGCCGATATCCATTTAAGGAAGTTGCAAAAATATTTTAAACTTACACACGGTATTACATATTACTTTTCAAAGTTCGTTTTTTTTTGTTTTTTCATTTCCCTTTTATTTTTTTTATTTTTGTTTTGTACCTATTAAAAAAAAATTATTTTTGAAAGGGACAATAGAATTGTCAGGAAAAGGTTTTTCCTTAAACAAAAAATTTAAATACCCAATGATTTATTGGTTATTCTTTTCAACCCTAAAGAGAATTGAAAGGACAAAAAAAATAATTAAATTTTTACGGTCTTATTGTTTGTCATCTTTACTTAAGAAAAAGTAACAAAAAAAATCGAGGGTTAAGATTGAAAGTTTTTTCTAAAAAAAAAAATACGGATTTATTTTTTATGAACAGATTAAATACCGAATTTCAATTAATTTTATTTACAAATCCCTTTTTATGAGCATTTACCCATAATTAAATCTTTTCAACTTCCTCATCAAAAAAATTGAGAAACGAATAAATCTTCTTTAAGGGAGGAAGTGGGAAAGAGGAAGGGGAGTTCCCGATTAGAGTTAAAATTAATTCTCCGGGGAATTCCAACGACTGGATTTGATCTCTAGAAATGAAGGGTCTCTGAGTAATTTCCAGGAATTGCCAAAGGGCTGCCAGGCGTCTTCCTTGAAATTTCTGACAGTTAGACCCAGTCATCGGGAATGAATGTCGGCGCCGTATCGGTCAAGGCTCTACATCTTGCTCATCCTCATTGTCTTAATCATTGTTCTCGATGGGTATTGTAGTAGAGGATGACAAGTCAAGTTCAATGACAGCAGGTTCTCGCGTCTCATAATAATCTTTGAGTGCAAATAAACTCCGTATTTACTGATAGCTTATCATAAGGTGAGATGAGATTCCATTTAACATGATAACGTTTCTTTTAAAGGAAAGTTCTATATTAATACTAGAGC
Source organism: Euborellia annulipes (assembly GCA_023213315.1). Taxonomy (NCBI): domain Eukaryota; kingdom Metazoa; phylum Arthropoda; class Insecta; order Dermaptera; family Anisolabididae; genus Euborellia; species Euborellia annulipes. The sequence goes on along the minus strand of JAKCPI010011913.1, from coordinate 101,667 downwards.
TCGTATTATTAAAAAAAATACTTTTTGATTAATAGAGAAAGATTGAAGAGGGAAATGTTCTTAAAAGCGACCGGTGTTTATGTTAAACTGGTATCAAGGAAAAAAGGAAAGGATGCCGGAGAAGAGTGCCTTGTTGAGTTATAGTACCATACTCCGATAAAGTTCCAAGAGCAGGCAGAACGTTCTGGAAATGACTTGGATTGCTCCCTCCGCTGCGCCGTCCAGTCAACGAACCCAGGACCGTTAGGCGTGTGACCTCTCTCGCTCTCTTTCACTCTTTTAGTAGTCAGTGCAAGAGCTCGACGTTTTCGCAGTTTGAGAGTACCGACGTTGGTTGCAGATCTCGCGGAAACGGGATGGCCAGAAAGAACAAGAGACCTTACGAAATATGTAAATAGAGCACACAACAATTTCCTAGAGGCCATAACAACAACAACAAATTCTTTGAAATTAACAAATTTATTTTGTTTATACTCGTGATTTTTTAAAGTAATAAAAAATCTTTTTTTTTTTAGAATGATGTCGGATAAACAAATATAAAATTTTTAGCGTTAAAGTCCCTGTAATCGTTTTCTGGTAGTTTCCTCAGGCTCTGATCGTGAGTTGAGGTCAATGAACGTGCAATCCCCCCTGCATTCTCCCTCTTTTGGAATATAAACTGAGAGGCATTGTGAATTTTTGCCATGCCCACAAGGTTTGCAAATTTAATAAGCTTTTTAGAATTTAATTTTCTAACTTTATCATTTGATTTTTGTTCAAATGGATAAAGTTTTTACTTAGAGAAATAATATCAAATGGGGAATAAGTGAATTAAATTATAAATATAACTGGGAAAATTTAATGAGCTCTAAAAGTCTAATTCTTTCTTTAAAAAAAAAATTATTTGTGAAGCACTTAATATGAGTAGAAATCAAAAAGTTGTTCTCTAACAAAGGATCCTCCCCCACCCCACGTTATTTCTCTGAAAAATTTATCTGATTATCTACATGCTTTTACTATTAAAAATTGAATAATGGATCAATAGTATATATTATTAATTCTTCTATCCGAAAAAATTCAAATCCAAGGCTCAAAGAAATACATACGAAAATTATTAATTATAATCTACTTCAAATTTAAGCATCTGTATGGAACTGAATATCTCGAAGGCAGTGCCCTTCTTCTGCACCCCCTTGAAAACGCCTTTTTAACAGTAAGCTTATGACTGTCATTAAATTTTTTTTTAAACATTATTTAAATTTTTATAATAATAAACTAAATGTCAATTAGTACTTAATAATCCTAAGTTTATGTTGCATATTAAATATTTTTTTTAACATTCATCTCAACGTTAACGCCCCATCCTATAAAGGACCCCCATGCGACGCTTACTTTCCTTTCTTGACCTGTCAATAGGAAATAATTAATCCCATCAATCAAAATCATCCGTAATCTACTTTTTCATTTAAATTTTTTTTTTTTTATTTTGTAGACTTTAAGTCAATTCACCAAAAAAATCTAAGTCACACATTAAATTTCGATTTTTACTTTTTGCTGCTGGTAATTTAATTAAGTAAATTAGTTATTATTAAATATTAGGAATCATACCTCCTATTTCGAACATAAGTTGAAATTACATCCCCATTTTTGGAATATTAAAAATCAAGGAGTTTTTTATAAAACCAAAAAAAATAAGGAAAAGACAATCAATAATTGTTTTTTTTTTCGAGGTTGACGAACTTTCTTTGACTCAGGGTCTTATTATTTTTGGAATCTAACTGTATTATGACGTATATAGTCTATTATATCATAAGACCAAATGATTCAAAGTATAGGGATGGTTATAAGGAAATTTGATTCCTCTTGACTTTGAAATTTGCATTCATACTGTTGAGTTGTATACGTTAAGGTTCAATGACATCTAATCCAAACAGTGAGTTTGACGTCATCATCAGCTCAGTAAGGCGCCTGCCTGCCTCTACCCTCAAGAGACGATTCCCTACATTCCTAGGTCAGCAAAATCTTCAAAATATGTATTACTTTGTGTCATTCAACTTGCATATGTCAAACCCACACATCGATATTTATCTCACACCTGCCGAATGGGTTCACCAACCAGAGGCACAAACATCATTAGGCCCCTACATGGATACAAAAAAAACCACCTTTTTTAAAAAGACAATTTCCTGTTCTATCATTCAAACTGCCTCCATTGTTCGAAATCTGATAATTACTTAAAAAAAAAAATAATAATAATTCAGCGACATCACGATTTATCAAAAACCTTGGCAAAGAAATTGCAGTTGGCGCTATTGAACTATTAGAGTTATTCTTTACGAGCTGCTTTTTCTCATTCTTTCTTTTTCAAGGTGCTGTTTTTTCGGACTCTTTGTTTGCGCGAATACTTTGTCGGTGAGAGGTCGCTGGTTCGATGCCCGCTCTTTGAGGGCAAGGTACTCTCGCAGAGGTGATTCGCCCTATTACTTCTTCTTCTTCTTCTTCTTCTCTTCTTCATCTTTTGCTCACGCAGAGATATTCACCAACACCATGACCAATTTACCTGACGCCTTTGTTTAGTTATTTTGAAATGACATAAAAAAAAAAATACCCTTAAAGAAGAAAATTGCGGAAATTTAGAAACACATTTTGATTATTAATCGGGAGATTTCCGTTCCGGAAATATATACACTCTATTGATATAAAGTATAAAAAGGGTGAAGGGTACAATCACCTATCCACTTAATGGTTTCATTGATTTATCCATCAAAATTTGTATTCAGGATGAATCGACTCACTACTCACCCACACTCCACTCACGAGTCAACGGACATAGCTGTGTTTTATGGAAGGATCATCTTCACAGGGCATTGACCCTTACAGCTCACATCTACATACAACCACCTACACACACCCGCAATAAATAAATTCCCTTCTATTCTCAAGTAAATCTATTGACCAGAAATTAATTGGGTTTAAATTTGGAATCAGTTCAAAAGGTGCGCTGACTGACCATCATCGGACACAGTCTCTCTTCTCTCGCTCTTCTTGGCTTCCACTTTCTGCTTCCTTTCATCGGCTGCTTTCTTCTGCTTTGCTCTTAGTGCTCTCACTTCTCCCGCGACCTCTTTCTCCACTTTCTTTACTTTCTTCTTTCACTGGTTACGTCACAGTGACGCAATCAGCCTCGCTTACAGCAACATCCCATCGTCATCTCTCATTCACTTTTCAAACTCTTCTCTATTGGACATGTTAAATTTATCTTTATAAATGAACATCGAATTTTTTATTGATCTTTTTGATTTTAGTCTAATATAAAATTATATACATTTTTTATTAATAATATAAAAAAATGACTATCAAATTGCCATATATAAATAAAAATTAAAAAATAATATTTCTTGTCAAAAAAAGGAACAATTTAGTAAGGTAAATTAAAGTTAAAAACCAAAGTTTAAATTTTTCATATCACCTAGTGTTTTTACTTTCTCTTACTTATGTATATATTAATATATAATATAATAGAAAATGAGCTACAGAACATACCACCCAGATCTCAACGGTGTGCCTTACCCTATCCCCGAAGATATCCTGAATCCACCCATGTGGCCGAAACTAAATATATGTTAAGCACAGAACACAGCTTTAAATTACCAAAGGTAAGAGAAAATTGTGTGCTGCGCGATGAGTCACACCAGATTTTTTATTATATTCAAATGCCCGCTTCCCTAAAATGATGTTTCTGTTTTGGTTGAAAATTAATGAAATTGTATTAACATTTTAATTATAATAAAATGTCTAAATGAGAAAGGTAAGGTATTTTTTCTGATTAAACGTTAGGTCTTTTTGCCAAAAATCCATCATTCATCATGCGATTATATCTTCAAAAAATTAATTCCCATTCTTTCTAAAAATTTATCATGATGAACTACCTGCTGTTTTTATTGATTTGTTTTTTTAGTGTATTATACATAAAATGTAATTAATGTAAATAAAGTATAGTGATGGTGCAAAATTTTGATTCTACGAAATGTTCGAGGTAATAGAAAATTTTGTTTTTTATATGGCAGGTGTTAATGAGCCAGCTGTTGGTCTCAAAACAATACCGAAATTTTTTTAGATACGAAATAAGGTTACTAAAAAAAAGTAAAAATGACAAAAATATAATACTTTTAACAAGACTTATTGTACACAGTATAACGACCTAGACCTGTCGGCACCTGCGTAAAGAAACAAAGCATCTGAAAGCCTAAGCCGAAAGACTTAAAAATCCATCATTTAGAAATCCTATTTTCCGAAGTAATTGTTTTAATATATTCTGAGAAATATTATCCGAAACATACAACAATCGTATTCCATATTGTTTTCCTGGAAAAAGTTTGAAAGGCATTCCTTAAAAAGATGAACTTATTAATTAGGTTAAGTCCAAAAGTAGGTGATATCCCTTTTAAGGTGCTTTTTCCAATTCTTGGAAAATATAGGTATACATTTGTCAGTCCTAACTCAAAAGTAAGTTTTATTGAAGTCATTTTTCAAAAATAAGGGATTTATCCCACAAAGCAAAAGTCCATTTTTCGTTAATATTGGTATTTTTTTTTGAAAACTTTTTTTTACAAGAAATCCTCTTAAAGATCAAGTTTCTATTATGATATAATAAAATATTTACTAATTCAATTCATTTAGTGTTTTAGACAGATAATACTTTGATACTTTTGCCTTAGTGAAATAAACAATGAAGATAATTGGATGTAGACTATAATAAAATAATCGGACTGCCTGGGATCCGAACCCTCGGCCCTTGCTATAGAAGGCCTGCATGCTAGCACCTACACCAAGGCCCGAGGGCATAGGGAGAAATATTATGTTAAAATTTTTTTCCCTTCCGTGAAAATCTTTTGACTTTTTTTTAAATTTTTTTAAGATACGAGTTTCATCGGATCTTTTCAAACGCATTTTCCCCAAAAATAGTCGATTTTTTTCCCAATAATCCATTGTGAAAAATTTAATTATTTTTTAAGAAAAGAATTGCTGAATAATCGATTATTTTGCGCAGCCTTAATAATAGTATAACACTTAATTTTTCTGAAGAAATTCACGATTGGAGACCGAAAAGTTGTCAAAAATATTTTTTAATTTAATTTCTTTGCCTCCTCTGTAACCTTAAAAACTTTTTCAAAATTTAACTTGGAATTTATAAGGCAAACAAGAGATGCTCTATATTATGTGGAGAAGGAATGAGAGAGAGAGAGAGAGAGAGAGAGAGAGAGAGAGAGAGAGAGAGAGAGAGAGAGAGAGAGAGAGAGGAGGAGAGGAGAGACGACAGGTTGGAGCCCGGGCTTGAAGGCATTGCACTTCCCGTGGCAGCTCAGCTCAACGACCGGTCGTCGGCCTATGAGAGAAGAGCAACCGCGACCAACTCAAGCGTGCCATTTGCCCCCCTGAATAGCCACAACAGCAACCAACACATCAACTCGATCTAGGCCTTTATGTCACACATTCTATGCATAAACATTCCAATTTCATTCGACTATTTTCGTTTTGTTGCGCAATTAAAGACAATACTTGATAACATACCGCCCTCACTGATAACGAACGTCTGATAACAACATGCTTAGGTCAAGTTAATTTAGTGTTTGTTGTTGTTTTGTTTTTAAAAACCACAAAATAATTTTTTTTCAAGACTAAATAAAAACAAATACTAAAATTGAGGCGATTTTTATTTTTTTATTCTCTCTTAAGTAAATAATGGGAATAATACTGAGGTGGGTTCCCGTTTCCTTCCTCAGGAGTAACCATCTCAAATAGAGTTGGACAATTTTTTGCCAAGCGGTGGATTTGAATTAAGATTATAAGCTTAACTGCTTTATCCCCTCGGCTAATCTTTTTTTTTTTATTAATCAAGAGCATAACTTTATTTCACCCCATTGTAATATTGTAATTAAATTTTACCAGGTAAATATTGACCAAAAATATGATTCGAAAAAAAATTGATCAAAACCCATATTTATTTTTGATAGGTCTATATTTATTAATAATAATTTCAAGTTATTTAAATATTGATATAATAACTTTCAAGAAATAAAAAAATGGCATTAAGGAGAAATATCAGTCTTAGCTCGAAAACTCGTGGTCACCATTCATGTATTCACTAGATTTGAGTAGGTTTTAATTTAAAGTTTTTCATGAATTTAGAAATCACAATGTTTATATCGAAACATATTTTTCACAAACCTCTCAGCCCCTTAAAAATGTTGGCAAAGCAACAGATAATTTTTTCAAATCGCAGCATCTGAAGCCATTTAGATTCCTGACATATTTGGGAGTAATTTATATAAATCTATTGCTCAGTACGGGAAGCGGAACAATGTAGATTTAGAAATATAATTCAAATGTTTCTATTATAGTCATAATCTCAAAACCAGAGAAAAGCTATTATTTTAGGAAATATTTTCTAAAACGAATACTTGAAACAGAAGAGAAAAAAATGCTTCCAATTCGAGGCTTGTTATTGTTGAAATTTTGAGATCCCATATTTGACCTGCACACCTGATGTGGTTTGAGCCCTTCCCCCTCCTCTTTTTCATCCTAAAGCATTTTATTCTGCTCTATTGAACTCAACTGGAAAAATATAAAAAGACAAGACAAACTCTTTTTCGATTAATTTCAAATAAGCCAAGTGAAATGACCCGATTATTTTCTTAAAACATATGAGAAATAAGGAAATTTCTTCTATAAATAGGTATAATAATAAATTATATTTCGGCTTTTTTTTTACACAGTTGATGGGATGACATAAACTAAAAACACCTTAACAAAAAATGCGCCAATATTTGTCTTTTTTTTTTTTAATTTTTCGTGTAAAAATGTAAAACGCGTATTAAATCCTTATACATTAGATTCCTTGATTTGGAAATATTTTTCACTCAGAAGCTCACTTCTAGTAAGTACGTGGAATGCGATCACGATTTATCCTAGCTAAGGCTGGGATTTCTTCCTTTCCTATATGTCAGCCTTTTTCCCCTTTTTGATATCGAGCTTCAGGCCGTGAAACGGGCCGGCTTGCTTTTATCTCGGTCTCATTTCTTTATACATTAATTTTGCTTATTCAATATCAGTTGATTCGTCAGGACTCGAAACGTACCACTGGGGCATCGTAAACCAAGTCATAAATTAAGAAATATGTTCAATTAAATTAAATTTTATTTTAAAAAAAGGAAAAAATTAATTTTTTTTTTCTATTTTTAACAAATATCTCTTTGATGATATAAGGAAAAAAACTAACCCTTCTCAAAATTTATACCTGCCTAGCAGGTATATTATTAATAAACCCCGAAATCGTATTTCCTTGCGGGTGAAAATTTTTTGCCTAGCAATCATGATAAAATCACAACGTTTATATCGAAACATATTTTTCACAAGCCTCTCAACCCCTTGGCAAAGCAACAGATGCTCTCCGACGCAGGCCCCGAGGGGGTGGAGAGATCGGGGGTGGGTGGGTTTTTGGCTACGCAACCCGATCGAAAAATAATAGATTTGGGGTACGTTGCACCCTTTTTTTTCAGATGAGAGGGTTGTTTCAAGGTCCCCGGATGCCCTTATCCTAGAGACAAACAACTCTCGTTGGTTGAATGTCCCTTTTGGGGATGAAAGTGAAGGCATCCATCCCTTCGGGGGTGGAATCCTTTTTTAACACGTTTGATTGTCTACCCGCAGAGTACAGAAAAAGAATGGGAAAATGTGCGCAGCACTCGCTTCAAGGTCTTCGATTCATTCCCCCCGTACGAGTATAAATAGCGATGAGATAAAAAAAGGGTCATGATCTATTTAATATAACACCAACAGCATTTAGGAGAGGAATGAACTTTTTTTTTTTTTTTTAAACAAACAACACCGGGCGGAATTTTTTTCATGATAAACTAAAAAATATTAGATAAGAGCGGTGATATTTGTTTTCAATTTAAATATTATTAAAAAATAGCAAGCAATTTTTATTTTTAGACATTCCATTCATAATTGTTTTAAATAATAAATTAACATAATGAATTTATAGTATAGTTGTTGTTTTTTTTTATGTGGTTAGAAAAAATCAGTGCTAGGAATTATCCTAGCCTGAGACTAAAAGGGGAAGAACAAGGACTAATATGAAGGAACGGAAAAATTCCAGCCTTAGCTCGGGTAACTGTCGTAGTCGCCATCCTCACAACCATGAGTGTTATTTAAAAATTTAAATCTACAAAATATCTTTAACTTATAAAAAATTTACAAATGGATGATGAGATTTTATTTAAAAAAAAAAAGTTTAAACAACTTTTCAAATAAATTTTAAAATGTTTCCAAAAAAAAAAAAACTTAAAAACATAACCCTTTATGTACTTTATAAGAAGATAAATATTTTGAAAAGGTAAAAAAAAAAGCTTTTTTGTTTGAAACAAAAAAAAAAAAAATTAATTAAAATAAAGATTTATCTCTTTTATTTATTTTTTTTTCAACCTCCTCCTACTCTTTTCTTTAATCTTGATAATATGTTTGTTTTTGGCTTAGAGAGTAAATTTCATCCATATTTCGTAAAGCAATATTGCGTGATTTTAAAAAGAAGAATTTCTTTTATAAAAAGAACACTATCAAATTATTCTTCTTTCGCAATATAATTAAAGTGTCGATAACTCGGACCGCTAAACTGAAAGAAATGTTAATAATATTTATTGCCTATTTATATGATTAGTTCGTTTTTTTTTCCTTTTCATTAGAATTTATTAAAATAAAGTAATATACTTTTCACTCTCAACCGGTGAATGGCATGTTAACTAAGCAAGGAGGAGTGTCGGGCGTGTGCCGTGAGAATTTAACCAGTCCCTAATTGTAATATAATGTCTACAATGCGTATATATGTATTTAGTGGAAATGATAGAGTATGAGAGCGACCTCGTAATGGTGGCATCGACCCATACTTATATATATAATATATAAGAGTGAGTGAGAGGAGGGGGTCGGATGGATGCCCGGTGACATTGAACTCGCGGCTGAGAGCTAATGACCTCGTGCTCCTCCTCGGCTCCAGCATCAGGATCATCGGCATTGGAAAACAAGACATGGAAATATTGCCTCCCCTCTTTCAACTCTCGATTAATTCATCAGACACGCGTCTTCGACTATTATATAAACAACATGCATATATCAATGCAAAAAGGAAAAAAAAATCTGGTGTGATTGTCGCACAGCATACAAAGGAAGTTGTGCACTGCGCTTGTCACACCAGATTTTTTGTGTTGAGATATGTTTAAGTTTAGTTTTTTTAGCACTTAAGTTCCAAACTTTCATAGATGGCGCTGAGCTACGAATGCTTCCACATCAGTAGTAGTAAGTGTACTTCAAACAATTTCCACGAAAAATTTCATTTTAAAAAATAGTTTATTTATGAATTTTATCCAAAATCATTTTGAGAAAATCGAAAAAAACTGAAAAAGTACACCTATAAAGTACTAGTACTTTTCGGCCGATTTTGTTCACAAGCTTATTTTCACCCAATAGGAGAGTGCTTAACTTAAATATAAAAAGGCACACACACACATACACAAACAGACCAATTTGCGGGACCCACTTTTTTGGACTCAGGGGACCTCAAAACGTGTATATCCATCAAAATCTCGACATCGAATTTTTGACATAATCGCAATGCTTTCTTTTCTCTCTATATACAGTAGAGTCCCGGTAATCCGAACCTAGCTAATCCGAACTTCCGGTTAATCCTCTTTTTGCGTACGATTTTTTTTTTTAAGAGGAATATAAATGAAAATTAGACATTAAAGGAACTTTATTTTATTAAAAAATACGAATTATAAAAAATAGAGTTTGATATCACCGACAAGTTTCACGGTTTACAACGTTATAAATACGACTTTATTATCAAAATTAACTAATTCAAGCTTACAATTCCGGTTAATCCGAACATCCCGATAATCCGAACGACCCTCGGTCCCAATTAGTTCGGATTAACGGGACTCTACTGTATTTCATATATAGGGTAAGAGAAAGTAAAAAGAATAAAAATTCAATTTATATATTAAAAAAAAAAAAAAAATTATTTATATAATCTAAATAAGATGTATTAACAATCAATCTATTAGCAAATAATTTGAAAAGACTCCGATGTTCCAGTTTATTTTGTTCCGTATGATGAAATCTTAAGGTGACTACCTCTTAATTTTAATGAAATCAAAACCAACGATCCACTTTTATATAATCCGTTTAATAACAACAACTCAACCCAAGGTGAACGTAGCATAAAATTTAATAATTTCATCTAATAATTAAAAGAGAAAAAAAAAGAATGGAAGAAGGTAGAAAGAGAGTGAGAATGATAAAAAAAGAAAATTTAATTAAATATCACCTTCATATAAAAAAAAGACATCACTCTTTTTATATAGCGTAAAGAAAAATCCAATTAAAAAAAAAATTCAAATTTTCTTTTGATAAGGGATTTTAATTTGCATATAACATAAAGCCTACTCTTGTTTTCTGCTCAAATTTTATATGAAACAAAAAAAAAAGAATTATTTATATAATCTAAATAAGATGTATCAACAATTATGCAGAAGCTATTTATAAATATATTGAAACATTTGAAATACGATTGATTGCTTCAACAGTCTTGAGGGCCATCCGATTTTTAGCACCGCTTGACGTTGCTTAACAGCCAAAATTTAGTTGAAAAAATAAAAGTTTTGGTCTTTACTTTATCCACTCTTTTTTATTCATATTTATTTATTTTAACAATTCAGTTTTCAGAAAAACATCTTGGTTTTATCATATAATATGACAAAAAAAAAACAAAAAAAAAAAAATTATAAATATCAAAATTTTGAAAAAATTTATTACTTTTTCCAATTTAACAGAGGTTTTAAAAAACGTTCAAAAATTAAATAAAAATTGAAATAGTTGGGGAGAGAAAAAAACTTTTGCCTTTCACCAAAAACAAAGTAAAATTCTACATAAAATCCAAAAAAAATTAATTAAATAATGATATAAGGTTAAATTAAAATTCTAAGTAAGTAAATACTTGTAATGGATGAATATTTTATTATATCTCACATTTAAAATTTAATGAAAATAAAAAAAAAAATACTGTATTAGCATTTGCAGTAGGCTATCAAAAAAATAAGATAAAAAATAAATTTCGAATTAACAATACACTTTTAATTTTCTCTCTTTTGGCAGTGACCTAAACACTTTTTTATTATTCTAATTAGATCATTTTTTATTTGAATAATTTCTACGATTCACTTTAAATTTTTGCTTGTATTTTAAATTAAGTAGGTCTTTAAAAAGTAAAAATAATCTCATAAAAACTTTGGCTCTTCGTTTGTTGCAAGTGAAATTTCTACTTTTTTTTTCTATTAGAAATGTTATAAAATCATATTTCACTTTGTTTGAAGAAATACGATATTAAACATACTTTTGTGTCATCATAATTATAAAATCGTATGACATTTTTATTAAACTTGACACAAATGCTGAATAACGAAAAAAATAAAATTCAAGGTTTCGTCGTTCCAGAAAAAAACCCTTTTTTGGCAAAAGTGTGTGCGCAATATCCAGTTAGGTTTTGCACAAGCAATAAAATAATATATAATGCAAGAGAAGACAGAATAAAAGCAATTCCAGTGAAAGGGTAGAATTTTATTTTATGATAGGGTTAGGTAAAAGAAGGGTTGCTGTTGTGCAAAAGTGAGTAAATAGTGAGAGTGAGACAAATAATAAATTTATAAAACTGTCGGTGACAAGAGCAAAAAAAAAAATAAATATATTGACAGAGAGTGAGAGAGGGAGAGAGATTGACAATTGCAGAGCAAATTTTACAGCTAGTGATCCGGTTAGTTTTACTTTCGAGCGAACGTTGCTACTTCTTTGGCTGTTTATGTTTTAGTGGGGTAAGTGACTGGAAGTGACCTGGTGGGTCAGTGACCAGGACCAGGCAAGGATGCTGGATGCTGGAGAGAGATCCGCATAGTTTCTTGGACAAAGCCACTCATTGGTCGAGTTCATTGATTAAAAAAAAAAAAAATTTTCCCTCTTTAACTAGCGCTTAAAATAGCTTTTGAATATTTATATTTTATTATGTTTATTTTCTCTAAGCTATCTTATATATCACTTTTACCTAAGAGTTTAAAGACCCTGGAATTTTTCGATAAAAAAACACTCTATTATTAGATGATGTAAATACTCTTTTGACCTTAACAAAATCACAAACAAAATCGTCTACAGAATATTAAAAAAAAATAAGTTAATAAAAAAACTGTGTTGTAGAGAACCCACTTTTTGTATTATTGGTGTCTGGGGGTTAATTTCCCAATTTATTTCAATATAATTGGCTATAAATAGGGAGCGTGTCTAAATGGCCTCATATGCTGAAAAAAGGCTTAATTAAAAGGCATGTAAGCAAAATTTTATATTTTGAAATTTTTCTTTAATCTTTGATGATATTAAGAAAAAATTTTATTTTAAAAATTCTTCTATTTTGGCCTTATTCCTATGTGGGGTCGGCAAAATTAATTTATAAAAAAAATGAGACCGAGAGAAAAGCATGCCGACCTGAAGCTTGATATGAAAAAGGGAGGGAAAAGGTTGATATAAAAGAAAGAGAAGAAATACCAGACCTAGCTCGGGTAACTCGTGGTCGCCATCCACGTACTCACTAGAAGTGAGCCCCTGAGTGTTTATTAAAAAAATTCTATAGATATTAAAATTCTGTTATGCATAAAGGAATCAAGCGCCATTATGATCGAAATTGAGATAAGACCGCCATCTTGTAAGGAAAATGAAGATCTTTCTCTTTATTTAAATCACAACAATATTACTCTTCTTCACATTTTTTTTTTTGTATAAAACAAGAAAAAAGTCATTGCCATTGGTTTTGCTTACAAATGTGAAAATACAATGCCCTTTATTTCATATTTAGGTTAATGGCGCTTGGGTCCTTTGTGCATAACATCGTCCAATTTATCTTACCCTTAATCTTAACGAATGAATTTTATCCTCATGGAGCTGAATTTTTAAGCTACGAATTTTAACCGACGAACCTGAAACAAAATGTATTTTTATTAAAATTAAAAAAAAATAAATTTTTATTGAATAATAAGTTAAAATATGTGTGTGTGTGTGTTTTGTGATTTTCGGATATCCCATTTCCAAATATTAATATTAATTTTTGAACTGCGTAGCAGCCTGATCTTGACTCCTCTCGCTCTCTATTTGTATATTTCAATGTTGATGATCCCATCTATCATTGTTATATATCAATATATGAAAATTTCTTGGTTGAATAGAAAACCATTTGATCTTGTTATATAAGCTGCTTACCCTGTGACTCTTTTTCATATCTCCTTTTGCTCATTTGATTAAAATATTCAAATATTATTTACAAAAAAATATATATATATATATATTAATAAGTCAATGATCTCTTTATATAAAAAAATAAAAATTGATAAACAAGCTCTTTAAAAAATTTCACCATAAATTACACAACTTTTATAATCAGAAAAAAAAAAAAAAAATATATATAGGCCTATATCATCATTTATAAATGAAAAATTTATTTTAAACTTAATTTTTCTTATGTCAAATTGATTAATGATAAAAAAAAAATTGATTGTATATTTGTGGGTATTTTGCGGCCGAGTTAACTGACATTTGAAAGCTATTTGAGAATAGGTTTTTGGCTTATCATTGTGATAAAACAAATTCTTTGTTTTGACTTAATAAATTAAAAATATTTTTTTTGTAGTATGGCCTGACGCTTTATGAGGCTGAGAAGGGAAAACCATTCTTAGGTAATTCGTACCATTCACATATAAGGGATATTTACAATATTTTTTAAAACTTTATCATCATATTTATGAGTAGAGACCGGACAAAAAGCATAAAAAAATGGAAAAAAGTGCTTAAAAAAGCATAAAAAACTTGAATAATAAGTTGTTAAATAAGCATAAAAGTTGAAAAAAGCATCTCATAAGCAATTTTTACTCATACCAATGGCGTATACAAATTTTTTTTTTAAAGAAACTAAATTTATTCCGCCCCGCCCTGCGAAAAATTTTGTTTTTGCGCAACCAAATTTTTTCACCCTGCGGAAAATTTTTTTTACAATGCTATAATTTTTTTAGGGGGGGAGGGGGGGCGGGCCCCCTCCCCCCTCATACACGTCCCTGGTGTATGCGTGTGTGAATGGGAAAAAGTCTTTTTTAATAAAAAAAAAAAAAAATTATAAATTTTCGTAAAATAAGTTCAAATAAGCACGAAAGGGAAAAAAGCATGAAAACTCAAAAAAAGCAAAAAAAGCATAAAAAATGCAATCTCAATGCACTTAGTTTTTCCTAATTCGTATAGAAATTAAATATCTAATGGTTGCTTATAAAATTGAGCAATAAGCATTTTGCTTAAAATCCGGTCTCTATTTATGAGTTTATTAATTAAAGCATATTTTTTTTATTACTTCATTAGTAAAAACAAATTCCGAGTGATGACACTTGTTTGTCTTCCCTCACTACACCTGTTCTTAAATATTTCATCTAACATACTTATTTTTCATTGAATATTTTTTCTTTTTGATTATTATTAAAGGTAGATTTATTAAATTTTTATATAAGATTAATTTTGATTGCTCGTAAGCATTTATTTCCACTTGCAGCTGCTTCATTTGATAAATTACTTTTTCAATTTAAAAAAAATATATTTATTTTGGCTATAACATAATTAATGAATACATTTCACTTTTAATTTTCAAATTCTATAGCATTTGAAAATCTAAAAGATATGGGATTTACGTTTTGAATGTTATTCTCTCAAAAAGTGTTTTCAGCAAATAAATTTATAGTAAATAACTAGATTACAAACATTTTGAACATTTCAACTTATTATATAATCATCTTTAATGATAGAACAAAGGATACAAATTTAATTTTTCTTTATATTTATTCTTTAAATATATTTTTTTTTTTTGAATAATTATTTAATTTAGGTCAAAACTGAACTTTATTCAATTGATTAACCAAAGACTATTTTTTTTATAAAGAAAGAATTTCCAATATTTTTTTGAACATTCCGAAGAGAAATTTATTTTGTAAATTAAATCGGTGAAATTTTCTTTCATTAAAAAGACAAAAAGTAAATATAACTTAGGATGTTGATAAGAGTAAAAAAGATAAAGAAATTTTTTTTTTTTTTAAAGGGTTTTTTAAGTTCTTCTTTTCATTTTTTAACGAGCCTAGGGCCGATGGCCTCTGGCTGATGTCCGAATAAAAAAAAAAAAAAATCTCTAATATGGGATTAAATACATTCATGTCAAAAAATCTTTTGTTTATATTTATCGCCTTTTTGCTTTTGAAAAGTTTTACAAACCACAAAATTCTTTCATGAATTTCTTAGAAAATTGGTAATAACAGTGCATTCATACATATTTCGTTATGTTTAGACAAGTAGAAAAGGTGGCGGACCCTAAGGCTGTTTCTGTATTATTTCTCAAACGACTACCTTGAAAATATTAATTAATATTCTAAAAATACATTTTTACTATTCATTAGTGTCTATTTATAATACTTGTACTACGTCAATATAATGTATTTAAATTTTTATAAACAGACTTATAAATATAGCTAACAAAAATTTTTGTCTTTTTTTTATTGTCCCAGGACGATCGTAAATAAAAATATAGTTGACAAGTCATAGGAATAATTGTTATTTTTGAAGGTCCCATCATTCTTGGAAATTGAACCCGGGATCTCCAGTCTATCTGGGTCACCGGTGTGCTTCCCTTTGTATCAAATCACCGAACCCTCAACCACAAAATATTTATTATAATCACTAACTCTCAGTAGAAATGATTGTTACTTTCTCTTACCTATATAAGTTAATATATAGAAAGTATTGGATTCATGTCAAAAATTCGATGTCGAGATTTTAATGGATATACACGTTTTGAGGTCCCCTGATTCCAAAAAAGTGGTTTTCGCAACATGGACTGTCTGTCTGTATGTGTGTCTGTGTTCAATTCTAAGCATGAAGGGATTGAGCTACGAGGCTGAAATTTTATATTTAAGCTAGACCCCTCTTTGGAGCGTGAAAATAAGCTTTTAAACAAAATTGGCCAAAAAGTACTAGTGCTTTACTGATGCACTTTTTCAGTTTTTTTCGATTTTCTCAAAATTCGCTCTAACGATTTTGATTAAAATTCAAAATCAAGATGTTCTTTATATATTCTCATTTTGCTCTCAAAATTGTTTGAAGAACACTTTACTCTTGAACTTGATAGGAAAGATAGGAGAAATGGTTGCTATGATAACAAAATATAAATATTTTTCTGTTTATAAATTTTACATCTTGAATTCTAATATATCGGCGGAAACTAAATACGTATATGTCGACACAAAAAATCTGGTGTGACAAGGACAGAACACAACTTTCGATTGCCGAAGAGAAAGTTATATGCTGTGCGACCAGATACACCAGATTTTTAAAGTACATAAACTACCCAATGTTTATAGTTTAAATATTTTTCACCTGTTTTGAAATCACTATCAAAGAATTTGTCTCCGAAGGGGAAAGTATTTGTGGGGTGGGCGACCTTAAGTCGAAAAATCCATTTGAGTTGAGTGAACGCAATCAAGGATAAATGTGAGCTGGGGACGGGACGGGATGGACGGAGAGGATTTTTCGAAGGCTAAACGGCGAGAGTGTGTCTCTGTTGGCCCGGGCAGATTTGGGCAGTGAAAGGACTTGGCCTTGGCCGGCTGTGTCTGGGTAAATCAGTCAAGGTTCGAGAGCGATGACCCCTACGGCTCCGCCCTCTTAGCGTAGTGGGGAGCCAATGGCACTGCGCCGCCCGACCACGGCCATTGTTGTCAATGACCTCTCCCCTACCCTGGGGAGGGGCAACATCAAGCAAGGGGCGCCCTTCAGGTAGCTCGGGCGCGTTAATAGCGAGCAAGAGCCAGTTGCCCGGCAAACTCGCCCGCGCACAGAACTACTTTCACTCTTTCGGGAAAAACTTGCGCGACAGTGATAGTGTGCTTTCGAATGTTGTGTGTGATACTCAGTCAAGTGTAATCATATACTGTCATAAGGTGACAATGATTTTACCCGATCTCCGCTGTATGGACAGCATGATGTGTGATCAGTTGCCCGAACTCACCACCCCTTTAATGACACCGCCACCTGCTACCACCACCCTTGACACTAGTATATACCACCGAGAGCCTGAACTTAAAATAGGTATATTAATTATTTTTTGTTTATTTTATTCATTAAACATACTAAAATTTAAATAAAAAATTCTAATCAAAATTTTTCTTTTTTTTTTGTTTACAGAATTCGATGGAACTACAGTGTTATGTCGAGTCTGCGGTGACAAGGCCTCCGGTTTCCATTATGGGGTGCATTCCTGTGAAGGCTGCAAGGTAAATAAATAAATTTCATTTGACCTTAGAAAAATGCAAGGCGATAGTAGATATTTCCTATTTCCTATTAACCTTGAACAAACAAAATTAGCATTTTAAGTCAAATTTGGGGGAGATTTTTTTTTTCTGAAAATCTTTTACACGTGTAATGTTCATTGAGGCGTTATAGTGTGGGTGTGTGTGTGTATGTTAAGCGTGAATGCGCAGCACAGCGCGCAGCATTTCTCGGAGTCAGCGTCCTCGGAGCCTTGGACTCGGAACAGTTCAAGGGCGAACACCAAACCAACGCGTGTTTTCTTCTTTTCGCCTCCCCTATATTTTTATAAAACCAAGGTTCCTCTCTCCAATTTAATTCATAAAAAAAAACAACCATTTTCTCTCTCTCTATCCTTTTTAAGGCCTATACCCTAAAAGATCCCTAGTGAAAGTTCTTTTTTTTTTAAATTCCCTTTTCACTTTTCAGCCTTGTCAAACATGATTATGATAAACAACAACTCATACCGTCATAAAAACCAAGTTCAAATAAAAAATTTTTGACCGCCGCTTTTAAAAATATTCATGTTTTTAAAAAAGGGACAAGACCCAATAAAAGGGTCGTAAAAAAAGAGGGTAAAAGTGTATTTCTAGGTAAAAAAAAAATTTCATTAGGGTTAGTATAAAAATATTTATTTCATAAAGAGAAGATATTGTGAAATTTTCTTTTTGAAGATTATAAGAAAAGTGAAATTATTTTTATATCTTTCAACTCTTTATCTTTTAAAGATTATGTGATTATTGATAAATCGATATTTATATAAATTTTTAGATTCTCGTTCTTTTATTAGGTTTTGCGGCCCACTTAAAAATATTCAAATTGTTCGTACAGTGAGGAACAATATTAAGTCCCACCCATGCGTTTTTTACTTGTAATTATTTCATTGTTTTTAAAAAAAATATTATATATTTTTTAATGGAAACTTTCATGGTTTAAACCTAGAAAATTTTTCCCAATAAAGATTTTAATTTTCTTTTATAAAAACAATGAAATAATCACAAGTTGGGTGGGACTTAATATTGACCCTCAGTGTACCTTAAAAATTTAAATTTTACATTATTAAACTAATAATTTAATAAAATATAACTAAAATAAATATAATTATAACAAAAGTAATTGCTCTCTTTATCTACATATCTACATATTATAATTATTTTGCATTCAAAATAAATAAAATTTCTTTTATTAAAATTCGCTATAATTGTTAATTATAATTCCAATCAGTTACTTCAAATTTTAGGGGAGGACAGTAGGGGTGTTAATAATAAAATTTATAGAAATAGTGGCCCAATCAATTCTCATGAAACTTTTTTAATAGATTAAAAATATATTATTGATAGGCAGTTCATCTCCTTATCTCCTTTTTTTTACTTTTTAGGACTATTTTTTCCTAAATTAGATTTTTTTTCTTACAGGTTCTATCAATATTATAAATTATTTTCTCATTAAAAAAATAATAGTGATTTTCAAAAAAAAGTATCCATTATTTCTTGTTGAAATTTTTTTGTATTATTTCAAAATTAATAACTACTGATGTATGTATATGAAGTAGAGAATAATTTCTAAATGAATAGAAGCAAAACTTATGCCCATCCATACTAATTATAGTTAATTACTTATTCCCTAAAATCTGCAAATTTTATAATCTCTTATGGCTTGGATACCAAATGGATTAAATAAGAATAGCTGGGCCCCAAATAGATATATTAAACATACGAATATCGTTAAAAGTCTCAAATAGCCTGAGTTGCCGAAAAGTGAGTGTAAGTGGAAAAAAAGTGTGAGTGTTTAAAAAAATCTCTTATGGCAATATAAATAATAAAATAAGCATATAAACATATATTTATTTTTATCATATATTGGTTTTTAAGAAATGTTTTTAAAACATATAGGCCTATAATTAATATTTATTACATTTATATACATATTTTTTCAGATATGTGAGTTCATATATCTTTTTTTTTTTGATATTTAAGTAAATAAATATTAATTAAAATATTTTATATGTACAGTGAGGGACAATATTAAGTCCCACCCAGACTTTTTCTACTTGTGATTATTTCATTGTTTTTAAAAAAATATTATATATTTTTTAATGGAAACTTTCATGGTTCAAACTTAGAAAAATTTCCAATAAAGATTTTCATTTTTTTTTATAAAAACAATGAAATAATCACAAGTAGAAAACGCATGGGTCGGACTTAATATTGTCCCTCACTGAACAAGTCTATATATTATTTTATATTTCTTTAAAAATTGTAAAATTTAAAAAAATCCCCAAAGTTTTTTTTAAGTCTTTTTCGGCATAGATGTCATTTTAAACATTCATATTTATTTAAATTAATTGGTATCCTATATAGTGTAAATAAATTGATGAAAAATGAACCTCTGTGTTCTCTCAAACAAGACGCGTAACTTGTATCTCTGTTCTAAGGCCCAGGGTTATTTTATATCTTTTAAAATCTTTTAATACGAGCATAAGCTCCATTTGAGGATTTATGAGGGAGTTTACTTTCATCCCTCCTTTATAAAAAAGTTGAAACGACCCTCTGGTAGTAAAGTCAAGCAAGAGAAGGTAATTCATGATTTTTTTTTCTTTAAGGATTGTCATTTCAAATTTTTTTATATAAAGCGCAAAAAAGGCCTAAATAGCCTAACTTTTGCTTAAGGGGAGATTTTTATATATAAATAAAAAGTGTATATATCTTTTATATTTATTTATGATTGGCTTCCCTAAATGTTTTTTTTTTTTAATATTTTCTCAATATAAAAATTTTTATATTAATAGGTCTATTATTTTTTATTTTGATTTCAAAGTATTTAACATTTTCTATGCAAATTGATTATTAGGTGGCTAGAACTTGATTCTTGATCTGTTTACTTCGTTTATTTATTTATATAGGTATTTATTTATATACTACTCGGATGGTGTCTTTCATTTGTCATTCTTCAAGGTTAAAGGTGTTAGAACTAGTCCCCTCCACGCTCTCTGTCAATTTAATATATAGATAGATACATGAATATAAAACAAACGCGTTATTTTGCGTGCGCGTGCGCATGTGTACGTGAGCGTTAGAGAGTGTGAGTGTCGGCCTTGACCCCTCGCGGCCAGGGCGTTCGACAACCTCGCCTTGCCTTGTTCACACACTATCCCTTTCCATTGGATCCCCCACTATGTGGCTGTCATCCCCCACCATCAGGCGTGTGTCCCCTCCCCTTCACGGTGTTGAGTTAGTTGGCGCTTTGGTCACAAGAGAGCGCTGGTAACGCGGAAGGCGCCTCGAGATGCATGCAAAAGATGGGACGCCGATGCAGAGTGCAGTTAGAAGGGAACCAGGCCAACTAGGGTCATCTTGTCATTGATATAGGCCGAAACTAATTTTTACAATAAAAATTCTCAAAAAAATTAAATAAAATTTTTAATTGTTAATTTTTTTTAACATAGATAGCATAGAACTATCCGTTATTCATTTATACTCGATATCAAAACAAAATTCAAAATAAACAAATAATTACAAAAAAAAAAAATAGTGTTTTTATAAAATACTCCAATAAATTAAGAAAAATTTATTTAAAAAAATATAATCAAAATATTTGTAGTCTAGCGCAGGGATTCCCAAACTTTTTTAATCCAGTCATTTTACAATCATTTTTAAATTAAAATCTTTTTCTGTTTTTAAACTCCCTAATTCAAAACTGTCTTTCTGTCTAATTTTGGAGTATTATCAAAGCGCGTCGCGAAGCCCCTGCATCAGAGCCGCGGCTCAGTTTGGGAACCACTGGTCAAGTAGTTTGAATTCTCAAAATGACACAACATTTAATTAATTAATTTAAATAATAAATAAATAAATTTTTCCCTATAACTAAAGAAATTTCAAATTCAGCATTGTTGATACAATGATTTGTAAATTAAAATCTTTTTCTGTTTTTAAATTAATGTCTCTCGGTATTTGAGATTGGCAGTGAATATAATTTAATACATTTTATCGTTTAGAACGGGAAATAAATCTCAGTGATTTTCATCCACATTGAAGAATAAAATATTTTTTTTATTATTCAGGGAGTCAAAATTTTATTTATTGTATAATAAAGGTCTGTCCAACCTTGGAGCTGTCATATTTATTGTTTTTAAAACTTTTGGTAGATTATTTCAAGGTTTGAAATTTTTTAAAGCATTAAGTGATAATTTATGAAAAGAGCAAGGTTTGGGAGGTGGATTTTTTGTTGTATGAACGCTTAAAATATTTCAAGGCATATTTTATTTCAATTTTGAATAACGTTCAGAAATCAAGGAAGGGTTGCGAAAGCAGAGACTGGCAGCCAAATTTTTCCTTAAACATTTTATTAAGTCCACGTTTCTGTCTCGATAGAGGCCATCTTCAGTGTTAAACGCTTAATATAAGTGCCAAGAAAGTATATATTTTTCATTAGGCAGCTATATGTACTGATGATAATCAGATTAGAAATCTTTCAAAGGGCTGCCTAATGCAAAATATATCTACTTTCTTGACACTTATTGGGCCTTGAAGATGGCTTTTATCGAGACCGAAACGCCGGCCTATTAAAATATTAGGAAAAAAATTGACTGCTAGTCTCTGCTTTTGCAATCCTTCTTTCATACAAATCATCGGCCACAACTATAATATTATTCAGAACAGGGGCGTTTGTAAGGGGGGGGGGGGACGAGAGGACATAAAAGTGCGTCGCATAAATAAAAGAAATAAAAAAAAATGAAATATATTTGATGTATAAGCATTTTTTTAAATCTTTGAGAGGGCCCGGGCCCCTTGGAGCTCAGATATATCCGGTATTTGAAAAATATTTTTGTATATGGGAGGGTATTTAAAAATGAGTTCGTCCCCCTTCGAAAAAAATATACCCCCCTGTTTCAGAATGAGATCAAAAAATAATAATCAAAATAAAAATGTCATTGAATATTTAATTATTCAATTTGATATCGAAATGCCTTTTTAAAATTCTGATTTTTAATAATAGAAAAATTTACTTTTCTTTTTTTTTATAAAGAGGGTTTTCTTTGTGAATAGAATTTATTTTAAAAAAAGAAAAACAAGCCGTGGCGCGCATGAGAGGGTCGGCGGTTCCAAGGCCGCCAGGAAGTGACCCAGCATCAAGGACCCTGAGCTCCACACAAGGGAATGGTTTCAGTGACCTTATCAGGTTCGACCCTCCTAAACACTTCCTGCAAACTATCCTCTCCGTATTGTCTTGCTTGGCCTCACAAAAAAAGCCATCTTCCAAGGCAAAAAAATCATTTTTTGTTTTCATGTTACGGTGATTAGCACGACATATTCTTCATGTCGTTTTTTTTTTCTCTTTTTTTTCGAATAATGGAGTGCAATATATGTGTGTATCTGTGTGCGAGAGTTCATTGACCGACAGGAAGTTGCGTCGGCATAGGAATCCGCAGAGCGTTCGCTCAACACTAACGGGACGCCGGGCGCTACATATACATAAACAAAGGGCAACAACATGCCTGTACTATATATCTTGATAGAAAAAATAAATCTTTGGGACATGCAACCGAAAAATTAAAATAAATTAGCTTTAAGAGATGAAGACCATCATCCTATTTATAAAATTATTTATATAGAGTAGTTAGATATTATTTTCACATTATATTAATTTTTTTTTTCCGTATGTCAATTTTTTTTAGATAATCATTAGAGAATAAATGTCATATAACCAATAGATAGAAATTTTTATATAACATATCAACATCCTATATTGTATTTGGACAGTGATGCTTTTGAATTTTAATAAAAATCTTGATTCATATATTAAATGAATTTTTTCACACATAATATGTTTAAAAAAGAAGCCCTACTGTTCAAATACATGATGGGGAGAACATACTTGTGGAAATATTAGAATATCCCTTGCACTTTTCATATTTTATTTTTAAGTAAATGCTTGTTTTATTGATGTCTTTCCAATAAGACCTTTTGAATTACGTTAGAAAAGGTATATCATTTTCCTTTCTATTTGAAAATTGAAGTTTTAATTACAAATGTATTTTTTTTTTAAATTTCGAAAAAATATTAGCCTATGTAAAGTCGAAACTAAACATCCTATCCCAAGATTTATTTTTTAAATCCACATAGACTTTAAACGATACACAAGTGGACCGTTTATTTTGAAAGTGGTGTAAGTCCACTTAAAAAAAAAAAAAAAAAAAAAAAAAATGAGATATCACATAATTTATACTTAAATTAATGTAAATTTTCTATGTGTATCTAGCTAGTGGTAAATTTCTTAAAAAATTCCCATGTTTTGTACAAATGAAAATTGGTCGGTAAATAGATTTTTAATCAACAGATATGCTAACCTTCCATTTTCTTGAAACAATAGAAAATGGACTTACACCGCTTTCAAAATAAACGGTCCAATTATTATTTAGAAACTATAGGGGGTCCAGGCATATTTATTTATACTATTTGCTATCCAAATGATTTAAATAAACTCATAGGGCTGCCTGGAGTCCGAACCCGCGCCCCGTGGCTTCCAGACTATTATTATTGGCAGTCAACAAGTTTAGTCGTCTCGACTCCGGAGGGAAGGGGAGGGGTTTATTTCAAGGACTTCTTTGTTTAAAACAAATATAAATTCACAATCATATATTTATTATTTAAAATAATTAGATCTGAATTAAGAGAGAGCATTTTATTCAACTAAAGGTCAGAAAAATGTTTACTAATAAATTTCTTCTAAAAATAGGTCAACAAAAATTATAAAATAATATTTGCTCTCTATTTTACATAGTATAATTAAAGAATTTGTTTAGTCGACATGAAATAATAATAAAAAAAAAAAAAATTTCTATTGATTGAATGATTATTTTAAAAGGGTTGTCGACTATGTTGTCCCTTTCATTTGAGATAAAGAGAGAGTGATTTAATGATTAGAAAAGGGTGGTATTTTTAGGTGGGGTGGCCCATAAGGAAATTGACGAGTAGAGGGTAGAAATTGAGTTTAGGGGGCGGAGGGCGGAGTCGTGCAGTTCCGGCGGGAGCAATGGCCGCGAGTTGCGCGGCTGCGCGGCGCCGCCTGCGCGGATGACGGTCCGCCCAACAAAACGCCTAAACGCCTGCCTGGACCGACAACCCCAGGGTCAACGCCCCCACACACAACACACAAGCTCGACATTTTGCACACAAATAAATCGGAGAAATTCGCGCATAAACAGATAACAACGCCCGTTTACTATAAATTCACAAAATTAAATACCTGTTATGCTTATTTAATTTATTATTTTATTTTAAATTAAAAAAATATAATGGTCATTTTGATTTAATAAACCTTTGTCAGCGGCTTTTTTTAATCTCGATCCAAATATCATAGTACTGTTAAATGTGTTTACAAAATTTTTAGGATTTTTCTCTTTTGTTTGTCCCATTTGAAGCAAGGGTCATTGATCTATGTTTAAGTTCCAGGAAGAATTTATCTCCTTCAGTTATCCCTAATGTCTGAACTATTTTCCAACTGAGCACAAAGAATATCTGAGACAACAACGGTCACTTAAGACCCTTCCTTTCTTTGAAATAAAGAGACAATGACCTTTGGTGGTCTCTGCTCCCTTGTCTATTAACCTAATGAAATATTTCCTTTATCATCTAATCACCTGCCATTTATCTATTCTTTTATTGTTGTATTATTTGAATTAAATTATATTTTGGTAATTAATACCATTCTAAAACGCTAAGTGAAAATTGAGGTCATTCTAATAATGAACAAAACAAGAGAATT
Organism: Euborellia annulipes; assembly: GCA_023213315.1. NCBI lineage: Eukaryota > Metazoa > Arthropoda > Insecta > Dermaptera > Anisolabididae > Euborellia > Euborellia annulipes. The sequence continues at coordinate 76,443 of JAKCPI010011913.1, read as the reverse complement.
GGTATAATTTAGAAACAAGATCAATGTTTATTTTTGGGACTATTGAACCATTTTAGAGATATTTTTAGATAATAGACGTAGGACTTGAGTTAGGTGGGTGAACGAACTTCTCTGACCTCGGACTGGAGCGATCGTGGTGTTGGTGGCGATGCTAAAAGCCTTGCCCCTCCCCTCATTTTTGCCAATTCCCCTCTCTTCCCCCACTCCACCCACACACGCTTTTGGATTCCCACCTGCCGGTTCACCTTTAAGTAAAAAAAATATGCGCCCCCGCGTACAAAACAAATGCATTTTTTTTTCGCTACCGCAACAAATCTTTTTCTGGACAGATGCGTAACGGTCAAAAGAAAAGAAAAAAAAAAGGTTCCCATGTATCTTCTTTCCTCTCTGTGAGAGTAAGAGAGGAAAACTTATTGTTCCAAGAATGGAAGATGTTTTTCACTTGATAAATTTCTCGATTTCTCGATAGACAAATTAATAGGATTCACTTTCAATAGGTAGTGTATACAAATAAATTTTCACCAGCCAACCAACCATCAGTTAAATTAATTATTATTTTATCTATTAGAAAAATTAAGTGAAAGTTTATAGTTTGCAAATTTGATTTCCTAATTTTCTAAATTTAGACTATCAAAAAAAAGTTCTTACATATATTTTACAAAATTACAAATATTTATTAGTAAATTTTTTTTTTTTAATTGTGTTACTCTTATAAGTAGGCAAACAATTCTCAATTTCATGTATTTTTTTTATTCAACTATATACAAATAATGATTTTCAATAATGACTATCATTACTTCGAATCCATCCCTGTTATTTTTCTATGATCATATTATTATATTAAATAATAAAGGAGCTCACGCTTGCTTTTAGAACCTGATCTCCCGTTTGTTGCATTCTAATTTTAAACCTTTTTTTTTTCTTCTCATTTTTTGCCGTTTTTTTCCCCGAAATGCTGCTCTACTCTAGACCGTGGCGGGAATGTGGGTCATCAGTCCGGAGCGCGCGCTATGGCATCGTGTTGTTTATGTAACGGCTCCCGGTCATTGACCCGACGCCGGCCGTCGCCATGGCGACGCTTGGGGTAGGCCAAGGAGGCGAGTGCGCATGCGTAAATGTTGATTGTCGTCGCGTCGCGTCGTGCGCGTCGCAACGCACGCACGGCACGACACGCACGCTCGGGTCAAGCAACTCCAGCCCCCGGGCCACGTTACGTTTGGGTCACCGGGTCGCTATTTCGTTAGCTCAGACTGCCACTGAAGGCGCTGCCATCGCCCCTCCCCCCTCCACCCCAGTGGTCTTTACACCTCACTGACTAATTGGATATTTGGAAACAGAATTGATTCGTCATCCGCGGAGTATAGGGGGGGGGGAGGCAGGTCGTTCACCTTGTGTGGAAAATTTCACAGTGAAACTTTTAATTTTGGAAATCCTCTTATTTTGGATACATATTTATATTCAAAGGTGTTGACATTTTCTTATGCAATTTACCCGAACTAAGAATGAATATAAAAGAATTGAGTGAATGTGCGAATAAATTATTGAATTAACAAATTAATAAAAATATGATTGTGATAGCTTTTATAAAATATTTAAATAAATGGAATGCAAGTGGAAAGGGAAAGAGGGTGGGGGAGTTGTAACTTAAAAAATAACAATTTTAGCTTCTTTCGAAAGAGAACCTCAATTATATTAATATATAAATAAAAAGTCCAAAATCGGTTGCCGCCTATCATTTTGGCGATCCTATTATGTTAAATGGACGGAATATTTAGTAATAGTTAAATACAATATTTAAGAGATTGAAAATTATATTTTTATTATTATTAACTTCACCTCTTTTTTTTTTTATTTAATCTTAGATTAGAAGACCAATTCCAAAATCACGATCTTTCTAATGACTAAAGTTCATAAGAAAATTCCAATCTTCAATCTCTTCCTGATTATATATTTTGCACTTTAGTTTAATTTTTTTTAATGTAGTTTATGTTGTCATAGTCCCAATATATCTATCTCTCTCTCTTTGTACTATTGTATGCGAATAGAAAAAAAAATTTAGTAACCTAAATTGATTTATTTTGAGCCTAATCTATTTATTCACGTGAAATTATCGAAATGACGAAACGAGTTGGAGGGGGGACTCTCACTTTCGTGAGGGGAGGGGTGCGCCAGCAACACACGGGTTCAGTGGCCCCCAAGTGGGTCAAATCCCCCCCTCTAGTCCTGTAATACCGTCCCACCATTCAGTTGACTGTTAAACGTGCTCCCGGCCGCTTATATGCTTGGGATATTATGGGGTGTCTACGGGTTAATCAACCTCCAACAAATATTAATAACACCACTACAACACTTGCTTGTGTTTCTTGTGCACAGGGATTCTTCCGACGCAGTATTCAGCAGAAAATCCAATACCGCCCTTGTACCAAGAATCAACAGTGTTCAATTCTTCGGATCAACCGTAACCGATGTCAATATTGTCGACTTAAGAAATGTATTGCTGTCGGCATGAGTAGAGATGGTAAGCATATTATTTATTAATTATTTATATATCTTAGGTTTATTTCTTCATATGAAATCAATTTCTTGATAATATTAAAACTAATCAAATAGGAAGAATAAAATGAGCAAGCAGCTAATTATATTTCAATTTATTAAGAAACCAGGGCCGACGTTTCGGTCACATATGGGACCATCCTCAGGGCCAGGTTAATGTCTGAAAATACATATAATCCTCGCCACGTTATATTGGGCATTCACAATTGCATGCAGCTTAATCATGACAATGCCTCAAATTATGTTATTACCATACCATGGACAGAGAGTGAATGATTCACTCTCTGTCCATGGTATGGTAATAACATAATTTGAGGCATTGTCATGATTAAGCTGCATGCAATTGTGAATGCCCAATATAAGTGGCGAGGATTATATGTATTTTCAGACATTAACCTGGCCCTGAGGATGGTCCCATATGTGACCGAAACGTCGGCCCTGGTTTCTTAATAAATTGAAATATAATTAGCTGCTTGCTCATTTTATTCTTCCTATTTGATTATCAACACTCAGCTATATACCTCCTTCAAATATTAAAACTGAATGAAGAAAAATTATAGTTTTCTCAAATTAGATCTTATTTTGTATTTAGTAAAAAAATTTCATTCAAGTATATAAAGAAGGTGAATAAAGAAAATTTCAGGTACCCGAATGATTCTATTCCTAGCATCCAAGTTCTTTCCTTGATTTTAAATTTATGGCGCCCTTATTAGGCATGCCGTCTTTTAAAATTATTAAATATATCACATTTCGGTTTAATTTTAAAAGAATATTGTGAATTAGTTTCTTTTCATTATTTAATTAATATTAGTTAAAGATTTATAGAGGAAATAAAAACAGCGTCTTAAAAAATCTTCCATTAATTAGATTTCAGGATTGGTAAACAGGAGAAGAAAATTCAGCAGCTATTTGTATTGAAATGCAACTATTCTTCTGTTTACCAATCCTACGTATCTATTTAATTAGATTTGTAAATTGTTGTTTATCATTTTTTAGAAAATTTAATGGTCAGTAAAAGGCATGAAAAAAAATGTTGAGGAAGCGAATGTTGGTTGGCAGGATTTTGACTCTCTCGTCAAGAGTAGCAAGTATCCGAGTACCGTACGCTCTGCGAGTTGTTCGCAGGCACAGTTAGTTACTGATCCACTGAACTCTGTCCAGGCGACCGACCGACCCAAACAGACTCCTCGGCTCCTTCCTATTTATTATTTATTTTATACTATTCTATATCAACTCAAATATTATCAAATATTAAGGAAACAAATCTACACAAATTGAGGAACCCCTAATTTATCCATATTTTTATTGAACAAAAGAATATTTCCTCGGTCAAAGACAAATTATTCAGCCGTGTTAGGAATTTTAAAGTTTTGAATTATCTCAACAAGCATACCACTATGCAAAAGTACCCCACCAGGGCGAGTCAAAGATATATTGTAACATAACACTAAAAATTTTAATTTTTCTGTAGCTTATAATTTTAAACATTTTTTTTCTTTCTTTGTTTTCTTCTTCATCATTGATCTTTTCTCTTAAAAATATCTCTCTCTCTTTATTTACTTTTTTTTTTTTTGATATTAATAGATTAGAAAGCTATCTAAAGATGATTCTCTTTGTTTATGAAATTTCATTTCATTTAAAAGAAAGTATTCCATTTATGTTGAAACGAGTATAATAATAATAGTATCATTATATTATAATTAATAAAATCCATCATTTCTAGTTATTTCTTCAATAAATTTTAAATTTAATATCGAAATTAGAAAAAGTAATGAAGAATAGGAGGGGGAGGGGGGAGGTTAAGAAACAAAATGTATGTTCAAATTGAATTTATCTTTTATCAAATTACCTTTTTCTACAATTTTAAAATTTTGTTTGTTGTATAAACCTCTTTAATTTTCATACAGATTAGAGCAATTAAGAACGTTTCAAAGAACCTAAATTTAATTTGCAAAATAATTAAATTTTTTTCCCTTTCATCTTTTAATTAAAAAATAATCTTCTATTATATTATTCCGCCTTTCGAAAACTGATTTCTAAAATCAAGAGGCCAATTGTCATATATATTAAGTAAAATTAAAGAGATTTTTTTTTAGTTAGATAATATAATGAGTTACATCACATTATAATTTTACCCCTCGACTTTCTTCTAAGGGGTGGTTGTCTGGATCTGAAATTTATATTTGGTGGTGGATTTAATATTATTATTTAATTAAATTTAATTGATAAGAATTAAAGTATTTAAACAGGAGATATGAATATCATTTAATGTCTTGTCATTTAAATACTTGATTGTTTGATAACACAGGTCAAAAAAAAAAAAATTTGGTTTTTCTGTTCTAATGCTGGAATTTGGATTTTAGACATCGAAAAGCCCTTAAATTTTTATTTTTTACTTTCAAAGTTTGCTTTTGTTTAATTCGAAACAGAAAAGAAATACAAAAAAAATATTCATTTGTAAACTTGATTTCTAGATATTATACATTTATGCTATTGTTTATCACAAATCTTAAATTAAAAAGACTCTGATATTGAGCAAAAACTATTCTGATAGTAATTTAAAATAAAATTATAAAAATAATAAAAATCAGTGATTTTTCTCAAAAAAATTCCAAAAATTTCTCTAGTTTCTACAAAAGCAAACTTTGGTCAAAAAAATTTATTTTTAGCGTAGGAGAAACGAAAATTTCATAAGCAAAAGCCAGACGCAAAAATCGTATTCACCGGTATTATATATATACAAATTTTTCCCTGTATTATTAAATTTAGAAAAACCTTCCATAAAAGAAAAATTATTTTTTTCTCTTCAGCAACTTCTCAAATTGTGAGATAGCTGTATTATTATTTGATTTTTGCTGTTTGAGATGTCAAACGGCCATTGACTCCACTCTAACCACGCTGCACACTTGAAGGTGTGCTCGACGTAACGACGCAACGCGCAATGCAAGCTGACGTAATTGGGTCGTGACGCAAATTGCGGAGCGCAAAGGGGGCTGCATGGGAAAGTCAATCGACGCTGGCCGTTGAACCCAACCAGTAGACAAACCGATAGGTCGGACATTTCGAAAGTGCTTCTCGGTTTGCTCTTTTGCTTACTCTCCTCTCTCGTTGCACAAATTGCCTTAAGACAGACAGGCCCCCGGCAACTTAGGCAACAGATTGGAAATCGCCGCGTTGCGGGTTGCCAACCTAGCAGGCTCTCTCTCTTTCCTGAAATATCTTTTTTTTTCTTTTCTTTTTATGTTTGTTTATTATATACCAACCACATATGAACAAGTGGGATATATAATATTTATATATAGTATATAAAACGCGGAAGCCAAAAAATGCCAAGGGAAAGTTAAGTTGGCTCGCGAGAACTCCATCTATCTCTCACTCTCCATTCTTCCGGTCATTTACTTGCCTTATAGAAAGTTGGATTTATTTAATTTATTGAACATATTTCTAAATAATCATCTTTTAAAAGAAATTGGATCTGAGCGAATTTGAAAAGTAAAAACATTAATAATCGAAAGTTGTTTACATATTAACGAAGTGAAAATTTATAAAAATTTCTTTTTGGAATAAAAAAAAAAGAACATTATTTCAATAAATAGATTATTACTTGAAATATTCCTAGGGATGATTGATATACCAAAATATGGTAAATTAAAAAATGGATAATTATAAATAAAATAAATAGGGATCAGGAGTTATAAAATCATTTGGTTGGTGTGATTGGGAATAATGAAGAAAATTATATTTTTCTGGAAATATTAATAAAAAGATTATATCAAATTATTTACCAGGACTTAATTAAAAGAGACTTAGCATATTTTTGTATATGAATAAATTAAAATATAAATAATAATTCTAAAAGGAATTTTCTTTAAAAATAAAAGATAGCTTCTCACCCTGACAATAAATTTTTCCGGGTAGCTTCATACTTATTTTTTTCATCATTCCTTAAATAAATTAATACATACACTAATGTTTATTCATAATTAATTTCTCCTTTAATAATTTTAAACAAAAATCAAAATTTTTTGAATTGTATCGAAAATCACAATGTTAATTCTATGCCGATAATTCTTATAGAGAGATCTTTATTTAGAAATTTCATTAATATGTGAAATAGATGTAGACGTTACATATGAATCACAAGACAATAAGATAAAAATTTCTTTGAAAACAGCTCACGAGTTTTATTTTTAACTCTTAAGAGGGCTGAAATTTAACCAAAACAATTTATTTTATTTGAATCATACTTTTTATAGAAACAAACACCTTTATAAATGACGCATCTACACTTCACAAGACACTCTTGGAGTCAGAGGTGACCCGCAATGGCCTTGAGGGTCCTATTTTTAGAGACGATCAGTGGAGTGAGCCGGTGATCCTGAATTGCGATCAAAAAAACAAATGCTGATCGTGGCGCGCCGCCGAGCCAAGTTCAAGGGTAGCGGAGGGGAGGAATTGTCCGGGGGTGGGGCTGAGAGCGTAGGAGAAAGGCTCTGCGCGCATGGGAGTGGGGGGGCCAACGGCGTGAGCTCACTTCAGTCGTCGCTCGACCGTTCTCTCAATAACTTCATTCACGCTACGCCGTTATCGGCTATCCTCACAAGCTACATGTGCTCACATCAGCCTTGCGTTTGTTTATCCGCGATTGTGAACACGTCGCGTATGTGACCTAGTGCGAGTGTTTTGTGTTTGTGTTGGTGCTAATTAAAAAAAAAAGTGATTGTAAATTATTTATTCGAAATGACTGACGAATTGCCAATTTTAAAAGGCATTTTAAAGGGTGATGTCAAATATCATAATGCACGTAGGTGTCTCTCTATTTATTTCTCTTTAATAAATAAAATAATATGAATTATTAAAATTTTCAATTTGGAAATTGTTTGTTTTGATTCGTGGAGCGTGTGCTACTTTCCACGCGTGAAAGTGAGATGGTCCGCTTTCGCTTTCTCCACACGCGCGCTCGCGACTCCGCAATTCGGCCAGTGAAATAAAATTCAAAAACAATACAAAATTTTTAGATTCTTAACTCACACGGGAATTAGGCCAATGGCCTAGACGGTTCAATGGCCGTCGACCAGATAAAAAATTTTTTCGTTTAATCCAAGGGTGGCGTGTGCTTTAACGGTTCAGCCAGGTGTAGCTCCTCTATGGGGCAGATGGATCCCCTTGCCCAACGCCCACCTGGTTTATACGTTTATACGTTACGCTTCCCGCCTCCAAATGACCAGTCCCAAAGACCTACTTAAAAACGGACATTGGTGGACTAGATTACTCTCTTCTCACTTTTATATAGAAAAAAAAGAGAAAAAAATTCAAATAATTAAAATTTATATTTTCCCTATTATCTCTTATCAATTTCCTTTTCCTTATTTCTAGATTTTAATTTTTTTTTTTTTTTTTTATATACTCATTTGACTTCCTCATGATTTTAAAATCAAATCAAATGATGGTTAATTTTAGAACCCGGAATTACCATTCATAAAATTGATTAAAATAAATAACAACACTTTCTCGTGGCCTCCGATTCAATCGTGAGAGTCGAAGGTTCGACCGAGTAAATCACCTTCATTCGCTTTCTTTTAAAGATATTCTCAATGGACCCCCTTAGGGTAGGCTATAAGTCGCTGTTTTTATTGGAATTTCTCAAGTACAATTATAAGACTTCCGTGTCTGGTATTTTCGAGGCCCTTTGTTGATGGTGTGTCTTTCTTTGATTTTTTATAGCGGTTCGATTCGGTCGTGTCCCGAAACGGGAGAAGGCCCGTATCCTTGCTGCGATGCAGCAGAGCAGCAATTCGCGATCTCATGAGAAAGCAGTTGCTGCTGAACTTGAAGATGAACAACGTCTTCTGGTCACCGTGATAAGGGCTCACCTGGACACCTGCGATTTCACCAGGGAAAAGGTCCAGCCTATGTTGGCAAGGGCCAGGGAACATCCCACCTACACCGCCTGTCCGCCCACACTGGTCAGTATTAAAAAAAAAAATAATTATTTATTACTATCAGTTTTGGACAAAGGCTGTTTTGCTTGGCTTAAAAAAAATATCAAATTTCACTCTATTCGTTGCACAGGTTGCCTAAGATTCTCTAAAGGCGAAGCAAAACAGTGATTGTACTTTATTATATTTTATTTAAACCCTTGAATGAATAAAAATTTATCAATAAAAAATATATTTTTCAAAAAAAAAGAAAAAAAAATCTGTATTTTTTTTTTATTTACAAATATATTTCTACATAGTCTACTTGTTGCTTTTCGTTCTTATTTTCTTTTTTGAATTAATAAAAGATAATACTTATGTATAATAATAAATGGGTCTTGGAATAAAAGCAACGATGTCTACGTGACACCCATAGAATATAATTCCTTGAGGAGAGAGAAATTTCTGAGATAATTTAGGTTCAAGTTAAGTGCAAGCTCATTGGGCTGAGTGTATGTTTAAAACCTCCTCCTTCCTACGTAGCGACCTTGCTCATGTTTATTAAACATTAACACACTCGCGGAAATAAACCTTGATGAGATAGATATATATTTTAAACAATTAACACTCGAATTTTAAGATTTGAAAATATGATATATAAAATATTTAATGGCTTTGTATAAATAAATAGAGAATTTGAGACTTGCCAAAAAACTCCTCTCAAGGTTCCCGGTGTGCTATTTCGCCCAGTGCAGCAAGGTCGCGTGACGTGAGAAAAAAAATAAGGGGAATTTTGTAGCCACAAAAATTGTTATTTTACACAAACACATATATTCTTCTTGACTTGCACACACTCCCACGAACTAACATTGACATTGGGCGCCTTTTCTTTACGTAATCATTTGCGTCATTTGTGTGGGGGATGGATGTATGAGACATAATTAAAAACTTTCCTCAATATTACAAGGAAATGTTTTGTAAAGAATAGAGCAAATGTAAGTTCATCCCTCTTATAACTATTATTATAACATAAAATGAATATAGGTTTCTTCCGGAAAAGGGTAATAACCGGGGGATGATATCTTTCAAAAATCTCATTTTACATAATAATTGCGTCATTTTCTCTGAGGGGCTTTTGAATGAGATGGAGATCATACAAATGAGGAAATTCCTTTTGGCGATAGTTGGAAGTAGTTCATCCCCTTTGCATCCAGGATGATGACGTCGGAGAGCACCTCACCACAACCTTGAAAACCGCCTTCGCCCTGTTGCCAGATGGCCCTTCCCGCCCCGCACGCGCTCGATGCTTATTGATCCTCTAACCTTGGCTATAGACGGACGTTCAAAGGTCACATCCTCGCTCTCTGTCGCGGTTCTCGACTGACGTCAACTCACTCTATTCGTTCCTGTTAACTCTCGGATGTATTTATGTCTATCTGTGTATGTGTGTTCATGAGAAAGAGCAAAGAAGATCAGATCATCAGCCCACGAGCATTTCCGATTTTTTTTTTTTTTTTAAGATCAAGCCTTTGATTTTTTTTTCTCTATCAGAAATAAAAATATCTAAATTAAAAATAAAAAGACTTTATATAATAAGACCTCAAAAGGTTAGCCTTTTTCACTCCTCTCTCTCTCTATTTCTTAATTAATCTAATTTATTTTTATTCATTCAAGGACAACTGTCTTCATTTATTTTTTCTATTTAACAGACAACTTATCGTTCCATTTCCTGGTTTCTGTTCGCAGGCATGTCCATTGAACCCAAATCCTCAGCCATTGACCGGCCAACAAGAATTGCTTCAAGATTTCAGCAAACGATTCTCACCTGCAATTCGTGGGGTTGTTGAATTTGCAAAACGAATTCCCGGCTTCGCACTTTTGCCTCAAGACGACCAAGTAACACTTCTTAAAGCCGGAGTGTTTGAAGTTCTACTCGTTCGACTAGCATGCATGTTTGACTCTCAGGTAAATATTACTCAAAAATAAGTAGCTATTAATTATTTTAGAATTTATTGATCAAAATTATTATTTAAACAAATTATTTTCTTAACCTCAACCACGCCCTCAAATTTTAAATTTAGAGCTGACTGTTGAGATGGAAATAATAATAGTTATTTCCCTATTGGCTGATGAGTCAGTCAATATAATCTCATGTAAACTATGAGAACAGCGACTTTTAAATGTTGTGACTTTTATTTACCCAACGTGCAAGGTTGCCTCTTAAAAGATACGTTTCGCGGCCGCCGCACTTTTAACTTATCATTGTGCGTGCTATGATAACGGGCTGTGGGGGCGTTTATAACATGATTCAAGGACGTTTTGCAAAAAAAGTCAACCTGACATTTGATAACTAAATATTTACAAGGCCAAAATTCGAAAGATAGATCACATTTTTTACATATAGGATAACTTTTTTAATTAATTTTTGAGCATAATTAATTAATTGTATCTTATCTACTTGTTTCAGACTAATGCGATGATATGCTTGAACGGCCAAGTGTTGAAGCGTGAGTCAATTCACAACAGCTCCAATGCGCGATTCCTCATGGACTCCATGTTCGACTTTGCTGAAAGGCTTAATGCTTTAGGGTTGAACGATGCTGAGCTTGGACTCTTTTGCTCTGTGGTGGTAATTGCGCCTGATAGGCCTGGATTGCGCAATATTGAACTTATTGAACGAATGCAATCAAAACTTAAGTGTGCCCTACAAATGATGTTAACTCAAAATCATCAAGGACAACCTCAAATATGCCACGAACTAATGAAGAAAATTCCTGATCTCCGAACATTAAATACGCTTCATTCAGAAAAATTATTGGCGTTCAAAATGACTGAACAACAGCAACAACAACAACAACAACAACAACAACAGCAGCAGCAGCAGCAGCAACAACAACAACAACAACAACATTGGACAATGGAAGACGAAAGTAAAAGTCCAACAAGTGGTGCCAGTTGGTCCTCGGGCTCAGATGCAATGGACGATGTTAAGAGCCCTCTTGGCTCTGTGTCTAGTACTGAATCAATGTGTTCGGGTGAAGTAGCCTCTTTAACGGTAGAATATCCTTCGCACGCATCAGTCTCAACTGCTTCAATTGTTGGAGCAGCTCTACATCCCTCTTATGCCACAAGTCACCAGTCTTCGGGCACTCCTTTGCTTGCCGCTACTCTGGCTGGTGGAGTTTGTCCTCATCGGCGTCGTGCCAATTCTGGATCAACCTCAAGTGAAGAAGACCTTCTTGGTCTCAGTGTGCTTAGCCATCAAGGACTTAGTATCACCCCTGTACCAGCCCCTTCAGCTAGTATGAATGTAAATAAACCAGGGCGTTATCCTATGGCAAGTGTTGCATCATCAACACCTGCATCGCGAAAACTTGATTCACCTAGTGACTCAGGTATTGAGTCTGGAACTGAAAAACTTGATAAAATAATGACATCGAGTGCTCCTACAAGTGTATGCTCGTCACCACGATCCTCCCTTGAAGATAAAGACGAAGATATGCCTGTACTCAAAAGAGTTCTTCAAGCTCCTCCTCTTTATGATACCAACTCATTAATGGATGAGGCCTATAAACCACATAAAAAATTCCGAGCGCTCAGAAATAAAGATTCAGCTGAAGCGGAACCAATGATTGCCCCCGTACACCCAGCTCCTCCACCAGCACCTTCACAACTTCACCTTCATCTCACAACACCTGCAGTTTCAGCTGGCTCCTCAACCCCTGTAAGCGCAAGCACAATGAGTTCTCTACTCTCAAGTACTCATTCGACGCTCGCAAAAAGCTTAATGGAAGGACCTAGAATGACTGCTGAGCAAAGAAAGCGCACGGATATTATTCATAATTATATTATGCGTGAGGGAACAACATCTCCCGTGGTAACATCGCCGTTATCGGCAGGTGCAAGCACCACTACTGCTCCATATTCTGCACCACAACCACCTACCGCGCAATACATTCCAAATGCAAGTGCGCCTTCACAACAATGGTCAGTGCATCACAGGTCAGTGATTCGCACTGCGGCAAGTCCATCACCACCTGCACCAACAGTGGCTAATGAACCACAACGCATCTTTTTCTCCCCACCAGCCTCTCCTTCCTCTACAGCTCCAGCACCTCCTCAAGCTGTGGCAACCCCATCTTCAGCCTCCCCAAGTGGTGAACACGTAGTGCAGTTGCAAGTAGATATTGCGGACTCTCAACAGCCGCTTAATCTTTCCAAGAAGTCTCCTTGCTCCTCCCCACGACCTTTGCCACCTGCGCTCGAAGTTTAGAGAGGAAAGGATTGGCTAAGCGCCCCACCGACTGTGTGATAGTACAAAGACTCCCCAAGGTGCCACTAAATGTATTAAAAACCAAATAATTTATTATTTAAAAAAAAAAAAAAACATTAAATACATATACATATAAATAAATTTATAAATATGTTTATGAACATATATATATATTTCTATTTATTCAAAATTAATATAAATATATATATGTAAACATATACATATATTATATAATATCTAACTATAAATGTGTTGTGTGCATTTGGATTATTGTAGTGTCAATTTAGAAATTCTGTTGTAGATTAGATTTTTCTCTACTCCAATTGAAGCGCGACCGAATGGGATGTATGGATTATTCTGGGAGGTTTCGGGTTAAATCCGGGCTTGTAAATATTACATATTCTTATTTTAATATTCTTTTCTTCTTCTTTTCTTTATATGCGTTTAATTTGCTAACGCAACTTCATTTTTCCATTTCTAGAAAAACAAAAAAAAAAGATTTGACAAATATCTGATGACTTGAAAACTAACTTTCATAATACCACCATTATGTAACGCTTTTTTTCTTATTTTCTAGAAGTCTAATTATGCCCAGAAACATCCAAAATATCCCGTAATATACTTAGACATTTCATCTCATTGAAAAAATTTTAAAAAATACAAAAAAATAAATAAAAAGAAAAGAAAAAGAATGGCGAATTGCACCAATCCTAATTATAATTAATGTGATATATTACTTTATAGGGCAGTGCATTTTTATTCTGTAAAGTTCAATGTTATTGTATACCTCTTGGTCGACGATTTATATCGATATTTGTTAATTTAATTGTTTCGCTGTATTACATGGTTGATATAGACCTAATATTATTATATCTTTATCCGTAGCGAGCTCAGGCGGGGCCACTGAGACTGAAGGAAGGGCACGACCTCTGAACCAAAAACAATCTCTGCGAGGACCAAAGCACATTTTAGAGTCCTCTTTATTTTTTAATATAGAAACGATTTAAACTCCTGTGGAGGTTTTTAAAAAAATGAAAAAAACAAAAAAAATAGGTAAAACATTTTTTATGAGAAAAAAATAAAATAACGTGGCCAGTATGCCTAATGGTTATTTAATAAATAAGTATTACAAGTAAAATTAATATAAATATTGTAAAATAAATATATACATACTATATCTATATTATATCAATCTTCTATATATACTATATATATATCTATATATCTAATAAATCTATATAACTCGGATGGTCGTGACTTCCTATGTTTTTTATTATATTCTATTCGTCCGACTCGCCGTTTCATGTAATTAACAGACCCGGTTTGTCTGCCCTCAAACACAGCAGGTTGATTCGATGTTCGATTGTGGATATGTATAGTTGGTCAAACAATCAATATGTAGTTAGCTCAAACAATGTTTGTAATATTTCTTCATTTTAGAATTGATACAATTGAGTGTTATTAATTGTAAATCTTCAGTATAATCTCCCAAATATTGCATTTATTTGTCACTATTAGAGCAGCTCTCGTATTAAGTGAGGCTCCCACTTTGACAGAACATTATTCTTATTATTATTATTATTTTTTTTATTATTTTAAATATATATAAATAAACTCTTGTCATTGTGGGAGGCTCGTTTCAGCTCAAAGGCAGCTCCACTACCTGATGTCATTTGGTAGTTGGAACTCCCTTGGCGTATTTACGTAGCTGCTCTTATACCCATATCTTTCCCATCCCCAACTAAAGGTTTGTGCTTTGTCTTGTTATTTTGTAAGCTTCGGACTTGTTGAGGTCGTCAGAATAAACTTTGTCTGGTAAAATTTAAAAAAATATAAATGCGTAATTATATATACCTTATATATAAACATGTGTATCTCTTTACCTTTCCTTTTTAACTTTCCACCTTATCTCATTTACATTTTTCCATAATAACAAATTAAAAAAACAAAAAAGATAAAAATTTTTTTAAGTATGGGATATATAAATTTAGTGAGATATTTATATATCCAAAAACCTATAAAGCTAAAAGAAAAAAATAAATTTATACTTAGCAGAATTTAAAGAGAGATTAATTAACTCAAACAGTAAAATTGAAATTTTTTGTCTTTCTGTTGATTCTTGATTTAACTTCAATTATCTATTTAACAATTCGTCTGAAGAGAAATAATAATGAGTTTCTAAGAAGTAATTAATAAAATATTAGGTATTTATAGATTTCAATAGACTAAGGTTCAGTCCCGTCGCTGTTCTGTTTTAAAAATTAAAAAAAAAAAAGTGAAAGAGAAGAGAGAGTATTAAAAAGATTTTGATTAACAGGAGGCTGGATGATTTTTAGAAGATTTCTAAGCTGATTATCTTCTATGAAGTACAAGAGCAAAGTGTGCTTCAAACAATTTTGATGGCAAAATGAAATATACGTTTTGAAGAGCATCTAAAAATTAATTGATTTTTGAGTATTAATAAAAATCGTTAGTGCATCAGTTAAGTACTAGTACTTTTTGGCCGATTTTGTTGGAGTGGATTCAATGTAAAATATCATTTGAGAAACAAGGAAAAAAATAAAAAGACAAAAACAAATTGTGATTGGTTAATAAACAGACCATTAAAGTTAGTCTTTTAGTTTTTTTATGATTGAGGGAGGGATTTAAAATAAAAGGCGTAAAAAAAAGGAAAAAAAAAATTATTTCTTTTATTTAACTCCTCCCAAATCATAAAATAATTAAATAGATTTATTTGTTATTGGTTAGTTGAAATAACCAATCAAATAGGGAGAAAAGAAAAAAATAAAATGGCGGATTGTCCTTTTTACTTTCTCCTACCCTAAATATGAAATATATAGAGAGAGAAAGTATTTTTATTTTTAGCTCTTTTCTGCATTTAGACTTATACATTTTAAAGAGCATAATTGATTTTTGAATTTTAATCAAAATCGTTAGAGCGAATTTTGAGAAAATTGAAAAAAAAACTGAAAAAGTACGGAAAGCAATAAAAACTGGAAATACCGGTACGCATTTTCCAATAAAGAGTTGACAATAATTTTAAGCCGACGCCTCGCATGTAGGCAATACTCTCAAAACCTACGCGACACTCTCCAAAAAAAAAAAAAATAATTTCCAAATTTTGAAAAAAAAAAAAAAAAAAAAAAAAAAATTTAAATAAAGTACTTCTTCTGTATAAACTCTTGATATAATTTTAAACATACAAAATCTGGTGTGAATAGTCGCAGAGCACACAACTTTCTCTTACCTTCGGTAATCGAAACTTGTGTTCTGTGCTTGTGTCGACATATAATTTGTTTCCACCGATATACATGTATTACAATTCAAGATGTAATAAAATTTATAAATAGGGGAAATAAATATATTTTGCTACCATTGAAACCATTTCTCCATCTTTCCTATGATGCACAAGAGTAGTGTGCTTCCAACAATTTTAAGGGCAAAATGAGATGTATACATTTGGGGATGTCTAACTTAAATATAAAATTTCAGCCTCATAGCTCATTTCCTTCATGCATTAAAATTGAACAGAGACACACAACACACACATAGACAGTTCATTTCCAAAAACCACTTTTTTGGATTCAAGGGACCTCAAAACGTGTATATCCATCAAAATCTCGACATCGAATTTTTGAAATAAATCCAATTCTTTCTATATATATTAACATATATAGAGGTTAGAGAAAGTAACAAGAATTGGGTATAGAAGACTTTGCAGCCAAGGAATTAAATAAAAAACTTTTATTTAATCATTAACCGTCGACGTTTCGGTCGCAAATCACGACCTTTCTCAGGACGATTAATTGTTAGAATACTGTTAAACTTGTATTCTAACAATTAATTGTCCTGAGAGAGGTCGTGATTTGCGACCGAAACGTCGACGGTTAATGCTTAAATAAAAGTTTTTTATTTAATTCCTTTGCTGCAAAGTCTCCTATACCCAATTCAAAGTCTACAGCCACTTATCATCACTAGTTGAAAGTAACAAGTTCTTTATTAATGCTAATTTGAATACGGAAATACTCTTAAATCATTATTACCCCGGACTCCCTTAAATGCCTCTCCGCCACCCTACATCGCAAATTTAGGGCTCTTCTCCCTTAACAAAATCCTGACTGCCATTGATTATTATTATTTCTCTTCTTTTAAACTCAAAAGAAAAGTCCTTATTTAACAAATATTTAAATTGATTATTCAAGAGCAAACTCAAACAGAAAGATTTAGATGGTATGAAAAGAAGTGAATTTCAAGAATACAAATTAAAAAACAAAATTTTTTTTTACATGTTAAAGTTGCTTTGTTTTTAAAAATACAGTATTATTATTAATATAATTGAATATAATTTTTCATAGTGTCTGATTAAAGATCTCTATTCATTTGTCAAAACAGTCCTTGAAATGACATTAGTTAAATAAGTTCACGGTCAAAATAGACAAAATAGATTACCAGTGAAAATTGACCACATCCTCTTAACCTTCAATAAGATTTCTGACAATTACCAAAACATTTTTTTTTTCATTTATTATAAATATTTATAAAGGAAAATAATGTTCAATTATGCAATAATATTATTGAGAAAAATCAAGCATGGTTTCTGTCAAGAATCCAAAAGGATATAAAAAAAAATTTAATTACGTAAAAGGGGACTAGAGCAATTTCCGCAATATAAAATTATAATTATTAATTAATGTGAGGAGAGGAAGATTTTAAAAAGCCATAAAAGGATCAAGTAAAAGATTTGTTTTTAATTAAATCAACACGCATAACATTCATTCGCTTGAAGTAATTAAATTCAAAAAAAAAATATTTTGTATATTTAATATTGTGGCTATATTTCTTATTTAATAAGACGAGCTAATGAGAAAAAAAACTGCATAATTTGACAGGCAATGGAGTCAAGTCTTCTAGATTACGACACTCGGCGATATTTTCTAATCAGACGATAAATAAATGGAGGTTTAATCTACGATTCGACTGTTAGATTGATGCCAATTGACATAACGTCGTCGACGTCGGCCTGCAAGGCCTCTGCCAATGTATAATAATTATATAATGACAATAGTTTCGAACCTTGGAAATGACACGAAGTCATTTTGTTCCTAGGCTAGATGACGCCATTTCTTTGTATTAACCTGGATTATCACTTAACCTAGGTGATAAACTATTTGTATTATTCTATAGCCGAATAGTTAAGCTGATTAAGAGAGTCTAATTAGGCATTCAAGGCGTCTCTCAATTTGTAGCAAGGAAGAAGGAATTGACGTTGATAAAAACTTAGAAAAATATTTTTAATAGAGTCATGGAGCTTATCAATAAACATCTTCTTATATAGATTATTTTCCAATCTCGGGGGTTTTTCTTTTAACTTCTTAAGCAAGATTAATCCTTGTAAACTCCTTATCATTAAAAAAAAAAAAAAATAGGGTGGGTGTACCAGTGCCAAACCAGGCACCAGTAGTAGACCATTTCAAACTTCAAACCGAAATATTAACCATCTGTTGAATTCTCAGCCACTTTTTTTACTTTTGGTAGGACTGCTGTACTTCTACCAATCATGTAATCATAGATACAAGTGATGTATACGCCAATTACATCATTAAAACTCACATAATCCGAAACGACAATCGTTCACTTCGTTCCTGGCGGCCATTTTAATAAGCAACGTGTATAACGCTAAGTTTTTTTAATCTTTTTAAATGTTTGTTTATTTCTATCATTGCAATCTATTTTCGAATTAACTACATAGTATAATACATATATTAATAATATTTAATAATATTATGTCTTATTTCATTAGAAAATGCTAATTTAAATCAATGGTTGTCATTGGTAAACTAATGGAACACGAATTCAATGATGTTCCAGTAATATTCCATTTTGTCTACAACTCGTGATTAAGCTTTTTGATAATTTTTTTTCTTTTTTCTTTTACATTTGTATTTACTTTATACACTGAATACATTATTATAATAAACTACTGAAAAAATTACAAAGTTCCAGTTGTAGACCAGTGGTTTATTACTGGTAACATCTACACTATGAATTTGTTCCAGTAATTCACCACCTACATTTTTTTACAAACACAATGCCACCATAAAGAACGTTTTTCAAATATGGAGGAACACGTCATAAAAACGAGAGACGAGATAAGCAAAGGCGCAAAAATTTGAGAAACATGCCTAAAATATAATTTTCCCTACACAACAGTCATAAATAAAATGAAAATGAAGATCCCTGTACAGAGAAAAATGGGACCTCTCACTATATTGACCAAGTAAGAAGAATCCTTGCTTAAAACTTGAATAATAGTGATGGCAAAAAAAAGAATTTGCACTCAATAAAGAAATGGTAGTTGTTGACACAGTTAAAAAAATTGTAATTGAACAGAAACGACCAAATCTCTTTAAAGATAATATACCGGGCAGAAAATGGTTTTCCAGTTTTTTAAATCCAGATATAGTTGCACGTCACGCTGAATCTATCAACATTTCTAGAAGTCTGGTAACAGAAACTGCTTTGAGAAAGTGGCATGCAAATTTAAAGTATTAATAAAGAATGGAGCATTGGTAAAAGTCAGAAAAGAGATGGATGAAATCAAAAGTTTTTTACGGGCTTTGTAGCATAAGTATTAGATGAAACTTGTAGAATGATGAAAATTTGTGATGATTACTAATACAAAAACTTGTTATTATTAATAATAAAATTATTCTTCATTAAAAGAATTCGTTTTATTTACTGGTTTACTATTGGTACAATATCTGGTATATTACTGGTACAATCTGGTCAACCTTAGGAACATTGCGACTTTCCACATTCATTATTAAATAAAAAAAAACTTAATAGCTATTAAGAAAATTTGTATAGGCTACATGATTCTATGGTAGATAAAGAGTACGTTGATTTTTTTTTGCAATGATTGTCTCAATAATTGAGTCACATTATCAAAATTTGTTTCAAAATTTCTGCTAATTGGTTTGTTACTGGTGCACTCACCCTATTATAAATTCAAAGTTTATTTATTTATTATAAATTATTATATTTATTAAATTCAGCAAGCTGTAGGCCTACTCTCACCCGAGTTGTTATAAAACTTCAGATGTGAAATTCGTAATTCAATCCTTTTAGCCGCTTGCCATTTTTCTTATCTTCTTCTCCATTTCCTTTTCAATTTTGTCTAAATTCAAAATATTCTTTTTTTCTTCTTCAAATGGTGATAGCCCTCGGGATTGGTGTAATTGGTAGCGCGCCTGCCTTGTACACCAAGGGTCGCGGATCTGGATCCCAAGCAGTCCGATGATTTTATTTAAACCATTTGGATACCAAATTAACCCCCATAGATATATTCATTAACAACGGTTATCGTAAGTAAGCAAGTCTTAAATGGCCTAAGTTGCCGAAAAGACTGTAAGCATGTGAGTGTGAGTGTGAATGGAAAAAAAGTGTGTTAAAAAAAAAATGATGGTAATAAGTGTTTTAAAAAAATTTTAACAACCTCATTATTTGCTAATCCCAATGTCAGAGTAGGTTCATTATTTAATAATATTGTTTATTTAATATATTAACAGATTTTTTGGAACTAGCTCTAATCAATTCATTATCTCTTTGACCTTGATATATGAATTTTAAAAGACCTTGAATATGCTTATTTTATTAAATAGTACTTTTAATACTGAGATTTAAAATCAAAACTACAAAGGGGTGAAAAAAAAAGAGAAAAAAATATTCTTTTATCTAATTATTTTTTGACCTTAGAAACACAACAAAAGAAAAATATTTCGCCTGCGGGAAACAGCTGCAACATATACAGTATAAGAAATTAAAATACATGAGATAAATATACTATAAATAAAGAAAATTACTCTAATTTTCTAATTCATCTAAACGCTGTAATTATTAGCTATATATTTTATTAAAACATGATAAATAAAAATGCAAAAGGGTCGGTGGAAAAATAAAATAAAAAAAACCTCCCATCATTTTTGAGCTTAAAAGACTTATAGTTTTTATTTAATAGCCTAATTTATTCTATAGTTAATTTGAAAAAAAGTCAATAAAATTTTGACTTTTTAAAGAACATCGTTGATTTTAATCAAAGTCGTTGGAGCTAATTTTGAGAAAATCGAAAAAAAACTGAAAAAGTACATCAGTAAAGTACTAGTAATTCTTGGCCGATTTTGTTCAAAATCTTATTTTCACCCCTAGGGGGAGTGCCTAACTAAAATATCAAATTTCAACCTTCTAGCTCTTTTCGTTCCTGAGATATTTTGTTCACAGCCAAACAGAGACAGACCAATTTGCGGGACCCACTTTTTTGGACTCAGGGGACCTCAAAACGTGTATATCCATCAAAATCTCGTCATCAAATTTTTGACATGATCGCAATACTTTCCCTCTATATATTCCATATATAGGGTAAGAGAAAGTAAAAAAAAAAAACGATTGGCAAAAATGTGGGTTTAAAATTGTTGATTTACCCTATAGCTTTGTATGAATAAAAATTTCCATATGGGATACAACTTGAGGCGAATCTGATTAGTCAATCAAGGAAGGGGAGTGAGGGGCGAAAATACATCATTAATTAGAAAGAGATCGGATTTATGCTCACCCTTTGCTCTTGTTGCTGCTGGCAGGGTCTAGAGTTCAATGTCTTGGGTCTTTGCCTTCTTTCCATCTATTAATAAATCTGCAACAACGAGAAAAATTTATTGTAAATCGAATGAATTGATAATAATTGTATTTTATTTATTCATTATTTAAAAATAGTAAACAATTAATTTAAATAAATACAGGGGGAGTTTTTTAAATGGCTACAGATGGAAGTCTTGAAAATAAATTGTAACAATAATTACTGTATATTGATCAATAAAGAATTATATGTATATAAAAATCTGGTGTGACTGGCGCACAGAACACAACTTTCTCTTACCTTCGGTAATCGAAAGTTGTGTACTGTGCTTGTCACACCAGATTTTTTGTGTCGACATGTATTTAGTTTCCGACAGTAGGGTACAATTGAATTCAAGATGTAAAATTTATAAGTATGGGAAAATATTTATATTTTGTTACCATGGCAACCATTTCTCCTATCTTTTCTATGGCGTACAAGAGTAAAGTGGTCAGAAGATTTCAATGACAAAATGAGAATATACCTTTTATAGAGAATCTAAAAAATAATTGATTTTTGAATTAAAAAAAAAATCGTTGGAGCAAGTTTTGAGAAAATGGAAAAAAACTGAAAAAGTGCATCAGTAAAGTACTAGTACTCTTTGGTCGATTTTGTTCAAAAGCTTCGGGTCACGTCCCATGGTGGTGCCTAACTTAAATATAAAATTTCAACTTGCTAGCTCTTTTCGTTGTTGAGATATTTTGTTCACAGACACGCACACACACACACACAGACAAACAGACCATGTCGCGAAAAGCACTTTTTTGGATTCAGGGGACCTCAAAACGTGTATATCCATCAAAATCTAGACATCGAATTTTTGACATGAAACCAATACTTTCTCTCTCTATATATATTAACATATATATATTATAAATATTTCGACGCTCTAACTAGAAAAGTGTCAAACTCCACTTTTTTCCGAAAATCATTTTTTTTGTATTTTCTGTTGAAAAATATGCCCTGAACTGGCTAAGAACGCAATTCAAATTTTTCAGTGTGAAAAGATGCCGCACGAAAAGTGTTTAACAGTGGCTCTAACAATGACAATGAAAAATAAACAAAAATGGAGTTAGGCACTTTACTAATTAGAACGTCGATTTGGAGATATGGCCTTGTAAACTAATAAAAAACTGCTGAAAATATAGCGTTTTCCTTTCACAAATAAACCAACTTCAGCAACACCACTTAAGGATAATAATCTATAATTAATATAATATAATTCATTCTATTTATTCTATAATTTAAACGAAAATGAATTAATTATCCATATATTTCCATTTCCATTTTTTCTCATGTTTTTTTTTTTCACACAAGAAAAAAGCGAATATTTATTTAATGATTAACTTTATGAATCTATATTTATTTAAATTAATTGATAGCCAATTATTTAAAATAAATTTTAACACACATGTCGACCGAACGGTTGAAAAAATAGCCTTGGCTCTACTCCAAGAGGCGGGGGGTTATTTATTGTTAAAAACCTATAACTCTGATGGTACTTGAACGCTAAGGCAAGCACGTTCAATTTTATTTTTAATATTTATATAATATAGGAATTTAATTTTAATGAAAATTTATATGAGTTTAAAAACAAACATGCCTAAGAAAAAGACTACTGAAATTTGTAATCTCGATAAGAGAGACAATTCTCTCGAGGACTAAAATTAGAGATCTATTAAATTTAAATAGGTGAGTGATGTACTGTAGTCTAGTGGTAGGGGTTCCTGAGTACAAATTGGTAGTTCGACTTCCGACGGTTTCCCGAAAGAAAGACCATAAAGAAATTTTTGATTAAATGTTTTTCAAAATTATTTCATAAACTAAATGATTTTTACTTTCTCTTACCCTATATATGAAATATTTAGAGAGAAAGTACCGGTATTGCGATCATGTCAAAAATTCGATGTCGATATTTTGTTGGATCTTCACGTTTTAAGGTCCCCTGAATCCAAAAAAGTGGTTTTCGCGACATGGTCTGTCTGTGGGTGTGTGAACAAAATATCTCAGGAACTAAAAGAGCTTCGGGGTTGAAATTTTATATTTAAGTTAGACACCTCCCCAAGGGGTGAAAATAAGCTTTTGAACAAAATCGGCCAAAAGTACTAGTACTTAATTGGTGTACTTTTTCAGATTTAATTTCAAATTCGCTCCAACGATTTTGTTTAAAATTCATTAATGAACTATTTTTTAATCAGTGAAATTTTTCGTGGAAATCGTTTGAAGTACACTTTACTGATGTGGAAACATTCGTAGCTCAGCGCCATCTATGAATAATCGCGTGGTCAAGTTTGGAACTAAAGTGGACAAGTACAGTCCACAACTTTCTCTTGCCAAATGGTAGGAGAAAGTTGTGTGCTGTGCGACCAGTCACACCAAATTTTTTGTAGTCTTTTCGGCATATTAAGCCATATAGACTATACGACCTACTTGTGTAAAAAGACGTTATATGTAAATACAATATAAATAGATATATATACGTATATCATACTTAATATTCGTATTATTTGTATCTGAAAATTATATTAATGATTCGCAAAATTTTAGATTGTGAATTTACTTGTCCGGTATATCTAAAGCCGACCCCTGATCCGGATGAGGAACGTTAATTATAATCTCTTTGACCTTCTATTGCTACGGAAAACACCTTGAAGATGACAGTTCGAAACATTTTTAAAAGTGAATTGGTATCTTTAAGGAAATTTGTTTCATTTTTCCTGATTGCCTTAGTTTATACTTTAATTCTTTCCTCGCCATTATCCCGAATTTAGAAGTCGATATAATTAAGGGAATACCGGACCGTGGGGTGAAGAGGCCGGACTGAAGAGAAAGGGGCAGTCAACCTTAGCTCGGGTAACTATTGGTCGGGATCTACGCACTCACAAGATATGAGCCCCTGAATGGTAATATCAAATACTGCACCAAATATCATAAATAATAAGATGATTAAATATTTTCCAAGCTTTATATTATTAAAAGAATTCACTCGAATGGAAAAATACCTTTTAATTATTTGCCTCGCAATTTCGAAGATATCGTACGTATTCTTTATTTGTCTATTTTATTGTTTTCCGTTGAAGGTTATGGACGGTATATAAAAAGAATTTTTATTTGTAGAATAAAAAAATTTCTTCTGTCTATTAAAAATACAAAGTCATTTCAAAGGGATGAGAAATTCTCATTAAAATTTGTTAATTGAATTTATCCCTTCTACTTTCAATATTTTAATGTGTTTAAATAAAAATTAGACAAAAGAGAGGAATTTCCATTCTAGACAAGATTGATTATGATTAGGCAACTTTGCTAGGCCAAATAACCTTGACCCTTCCCCTCTGTCCTAACTTTGATTATTTCTGAACTTTTAACTAAATCCTTTTACGATTCCATCTCACTCTCCATGTTAAGCACTGAACTAAAGGTTATTTACATTTCCTTATTTACCCTGAATGTCTTGAAAAATATTTCAACAAAAACATGATAATGTTTCGCATTTATATTAGCATATATTATTTTTTTTTACTTTCTCTTACCTATGTATATATGTAATATATATATAGAGAGAAAGTATTGGATTCATGTCAAAAATTCGATGTCGAGATTTTGATGGATATACACGTTTTGAGGTCCCCTGGATAAAAAAAAGTGGTTTTCGCAACATTGTCTGTGTGTCTGTCTGTGAACAAAATATCTCAAGAACAAAAAGAGCTATGAGGTTGAAATTTTTTTTTATATTTAAGTAAGGCACCTCCCTGGGACATGAAACGAAGCTTTTGAACAAAATCGGCCAAAGAGTACTAGTACTTTACTGATGCACTTTTTCCAGTTTTTTTTTTTTTTTTTTTTTTTTTTTTTGATTTTTTCAAAATTTGCTCCAATGATTTTTTTTTAAATTCATAAATCAATTATTTTTTAGATGCTCTTTAAGATGTATATTCTCATTTTGCCATTGAAATCTTCTGAAGGCCACTTTACTCTTCTACTCCATAGAAAAGATAGGGGAAATGGTTGTCATGGTAACAAAAAATAAATATTTTTATATGTTTATAAATTTTACCTCTTGAATTTTATTTAATATATCGGCAGAAACTAAATATTCCTCGATACAAAAAATCTGGTGTGACAAGCTTAAAACACAACTTCCTCTTACCAAAGGTAAAAAAAAGTTGTGTGCTATGCGACCAGTCATACCAGATTTTTAATTAATAATTTAAACAATTATTTTTCAAAATTTCTAACATCCGGTGCGCACTGCGTCACTAAAAGTGAATCGGCTTCCCACAGTGTACTCATATATGTTCCTGAATGTTGAGTAATTGAACAAATGTATCTTAATTAAGGGCGATTAATTAGTGACGTAGCGTGTGCCTAAAAGGCCATTTTTTAACAAAAAATAAATAAATAAAATAAAATTTGCGTCACTTGAAGATAAAGATGTAGATAAAGAAGTTCCTTTAAGGAAAGATTTTTATGAAGAAATATGGTGATGAAACTAATTAAATCGTGTCCATTAGAATTTAAATAAATTTTATCGTTGGCAAAATCCATTAATTTTACAATTATTACTTTCTCTTACCTATATATGTAATATATAGAGAGAAAGTATTGGATTCATGTCAAAAATTCGATGTCGAGATTTTGATGGATATCACGTTTTGAGGTCTCCTGAATCCAAAAAAAGTGGTTTTTGCAAGATGGTCTGTTTGTCTGTGAACAAAATATCTCAAGAATGAAAAGAGCTAGGAGGTGGAAATTTTATATTTGAGTTAGGTACCCCTCTGGGACACACGAAGCTTTTGAAGAAAATCGGCCAAAAAGTACTAGTACTTTACTGAGGACCTTTTTCAGTTTTTTTCGATTTTCTCAAAATTCGCTCTAATAATTTTGATTAAAATTCAAAAATCAATTATTTTTTAGATAGGCCCTACTCTTTAAAATGTATATTCTCATTTTTTCCTTGAAATTGTTTGAAGCACACTTTATTCTTGTACTTTATAGGGAAAGGTAGGATAAATAGTTGCCATAGTAACAAAATATAAATATTTATCTCTTTATAAATGTACCGCCGTATGTCGGAAACTAAATATATGTCGACAAAAAATCTGGTGGGCAAGCACAAAACACAACTTTACCGAAGGTAAGAGAAAGTTGTGTACTGTACGATCAATCACACCTGATTTTTTTAAAAAGTTTCGAATTCAATTTATGTTAAAAAAATATTTCGATTAACTAATAAAAAAATAGTGATAAATAAAAAAAATTACCTTTTGACAGGGATTAATTAAAACACAGATCCGAAAATTAAATATTATCTTAATAATTTAATTATATACCGGAGTGGATTAGATTTATTAAGAGTAATAGAGACGTCAGAGGCTAATTGATTGCCTCGCACGCCGAAAACTCTCTTATCTGTTCAACGTAACCTTGGCGGAATTTTATTTAATAAATGCGTTGATAACTAAGTAGAATTATTCAGAGGCAAGGTCACGGAAAAGCTCTAGTCAGTCTGTCAAGTCGAAGTCAGTGTCGGTGGCATAGCAAATAAGTTATTATTTTAAATTTCAATGTCAAATTACAAGAAGAGTGTGATAACATGCGACCTGGACGACACCATTAACCTTGAAGAATTCTTTATTTCAGAATTATTAGAAAATCCAAGGACGAAAATACATAAATTTTTGTTTGTGTCGTCTAATTTAATTGTGATTGATGAGGAAAATCGATCCTGGTCAAAAGTCATTGATCTTATAAATATTAAAAAAAAAAAAATTAAGATGAATTTCTTCATAATTAAATAAATATATCACCGATTAAATGACCATTGGAAAAGATTGAGTGATATTTTTTTAGCAGAGATGAGATTCTCTTACATATTCAGGCAATTTGTCCTTCCTGTTCACGTGGTTATCAATCTTAAATCGCTATTCGATTCAAGGTTAGTGTCATCATGATATAACCACTATACGTACATATCTATAAAGTTTTATATAAATACATATATAATCGGTCAAAAAAAAAAAATTTATAAAATCATGAAAAATTTCGTGGATTATTCAATTCACAAGTAAAATTAATCATGGCTTCTACAATTCAATGATGTATTGTGACGTCAAAGACTGTAAAAACATTTCTAAGAAAAATAAAATTTTTCTAGATTACTGCTCTCTCAGGCCACATACAATTATTACGGGTCAAATCTAAAATATTTTTGTTATTAGGATTTGGCATTGGCGTTTTCAGGGAGTCCCTCAAAGTGAAATCTCAATAAAAAAGGAAAAACATAGAAAAATAATATTTTTAAATAAATATTCTAAGTACGAATTTAATATTAAGAATAACAGCTCTAAAGATCATACTTAAAAAATCTGGTGTGAATGGTTGCACACTACACAACTTTCTCTTGTCTTCAGTAATTGGAAGTTGTGTTCTGTGCTTGTCACACCAGATTTTTCGTGTCGACATATATTTAGTTTTTGCCAATATATTAGAATTCGAGATATAAAATTTATAAACACAAAAATATTTATGTTGATAAGAGAAGTGGCTGTTCAGCGATTAAAATGATGAAGGGGATGTCATCCAAAAAGGAGATGGATTTATCTAATTAAACCCGAAACGTCTTCTTAATGGGGATTTTTATTCGATAGAGGCTCCTTTTTGGCTGACATCCTCTCACCCTTCATCATTTTAACAAAAATATTTATATTTTGTTACCATGGCAACCATTTCTCCTATCTTTCCTATGATATACAAAAGTAAAGTATGCTTCAACAATTTTTGGAGCAAAATGAGAATATACATTTTAAAGAGCATCTAAAAAATAATTGATTTTTGAATTTAAATCAAAATCGTTAGAGCGAATTTTGAGAAAATCGAAAAAAAAAACTGAAAAAGCACATCAGTAAAGTACTAGTACTTTTTGATCGATTTTGTTTAAAAGCTTATTTTCACGCTCCAGGGGTGTGTCAAACTTAAATATAAAATTTCAGCCTCATAGCTCAATTCCTTCATGCTTAAAATTGAATAAAGACACGCACACACACACACAGACAGACCATGTCGCGAAAACAACTTTTTTGAATTTCTGGGACCTCAAAACGTGTATATCCATCAAAATCTCGACATCGAATTTTTGACATGAATCCAATACTTTCTCTCTCTATATATATTAACATATATAGAGGTAGGAGAAAGTATAAAATTAAATTTAATATGTAAATTTATTGAAATATCATTCATTATATACCAGTAAGAAACGGACACGATAACACAATAAAGTAAACTTTACTACAGTCTCTGAGTAAAAATACTGTACATCAATAGTTTTGTTAGTTTAAGAATAGAGTAATTTTTTTGCCTCCGGGTTTGGCGTAGTTGGTAGCGCATCAACCTTGTATACCAAAGATCGGGGGTTCGGATCCCAGGCAATCTGATGATTTTATTTAAGCCATTTGGATACCAAATGGCTTAAATAAGAATGCCTGGACCTCAAATATATATAATTATTAAATATTGAGTATCGTTTAAGATATGGCCTGAGTTGCCGAGTTGTGAATATGTGTGTGAGTGTGAATGAGAAAAAAGTGTGAGTGTTTAAAAAAAAATTTTTTTTGTTTATCTCACTCGCCGGGCACACCGGATGGGAACCATTGCTTTACTAGCCTTAATAATAAGATGTGGAAGAAGCTGAGTTCAGGTCAAGTTGTCAATGTCAATATGAAACTTTTTTATACAGGTATAAGGATAAGTTGCTTATCAAATTCTTATTTACGAATAATGATACAACGCAATTCTTGTTATTAAAAATAACATAATAGATTTTTCATTTCAATGGAAATGTAATATTGATTTAACCTTGAGTTTGATGGTGTATATTATTATTCATTTAATTAGGACAAACGAGCCACGAGTGATTTTAAAAAGCAATCATTAAACTAAAAGGCCTTTCTGTGACAAACAAGAGAGAGGGAGGTAATTGCGAATGATCCCCTCTTGAATCAATGTCCTGGAGACAGAAGACAAACAGGAAGGCCAGAAGGCCTTAAGAGAAGTCCTGCACGTGTCTTCGGCCCTCGTGCCTTTGCCACGTGGAGACTAGCTAAGAATAAAACGACGGCCCTTGGGAGATGAACCTCACACCCTCATCTCTCTCTCTCTCTCTCCGCTGGAGAGAACCTCCTCCGCATTAAATCTCTTCATCTGACTAATTTTAGATCCCTTTGCTTATTTACTCGGGCTGATATTTCAATCTCGTTCTTCTATGATACAGCAGTTTATGAACAATAGTTTTAAAGAATAAAAAAAAAAAACAAGATTAGTTTGGCTTGTTAACTAACAAGATTCCCCCACTAGTAGTTAAAGAGTTATGTGAAATACTATCTCCCTATATCATTAATACCTTCTTAAAATGAGTATTTTCATCAACGTTATTGAATTTTTGATAAAATCGCAATATATATTATATTTATTAAAAATAGCGGAATAGTTTTATTATTTTGTAGTCAATTTTTACTTTCTCTCACTTAAAAATGTAATAAATAGAAGAGGAAGTATTTTTTTTTTTTTTTAGTTTTATTTTAAATCTGAAGGGAGAAATGTGTGAGAGGGGTTTGGGCTTTTACCCCTTGAGGCAATTTCGGGTAATAAGAATTGTAGGTTAAAGAGGAGCAATAAGTTCCTTATCCAGGATATTTTAATTAAAGGTTGATTAATTTTTAACGAGAATAAGGATTTGAGATGAAAAATTTTGAATTGAAAAAGTTTGTCTTAAAATCTGCAGCTTTAATCGGATTAGCTAATTGCCTTCGAAAGGGGAGGGTTTACGAACCCTAGAATCTATTGATGTCTAAAAAATATCATAAAAGAGAATATTTCAAAAATTTTAGACACCGTTTTGTAATTAAATTAAAACTTGCTCCAAAAGCAATTTACAACCTCGAGAAATAATGCAGAGAATTATTGACGATTAAAAAACATACGCCGTTTTTTACTTTCTCTTACCTATATAACAGTAATATGTTAATATAAATAGAAAGTATTTCATGTCAAAAATTCGATGTCGGGATTTTGATGGAAATACATGTTTTGAGGTTCCCGTATATTATTATATAGAAAATAATGCATTCATGTAAAATGTCAAGATTTTGATGGAAATATACATGGACATGTCAAAATATTTCCATATCGTGCTTGAAGATGCGTTTGACAATAATTGCAATGAAAAATC
Source organism: Euborellia annulipes (assembly GCA_023213315.1). Classification (NCBI taxonomy): domain Eukaryota; kingdom Metazoa; phylum Arthropoda; class Insecta; order Dermaptera; family Anisolabididae; genus Euborellia; species Euborellia annulipes. The sequence continues at coordinate 45,805 of JAKCPI010011913.1, read as the reverse complement.
ATTTCCTTTTGCCCGGAAAGGGCTTTCATTATTTTTTTTTATTTTTTCGTGTATTTTCAAGAGAATAAAAAAAAAATAAAAAACTATGAATCAAGATGATCATCTGCGGCGGCAGCTGCAGAAGCATATGCAGTTTACATGATAGGGCAATAGTGACTAACTAAAGAATAAGCATGAATTGCGAGTTTCGAATAGAGAAAAGGGCAATAAAACAAAGAAATGTTTACACAATAAACAATATGTAGATGTGAAGCAGGTATAAACAAGCTACACAGGGGGAGAGGGGGTAAAACTCTGTTTACATTTTTTCCATTCCAAGAGACTGACGTCATGGAGCTCCTCCTTTTGTAAAAAATCGTTCGAAACAAACAATTTATAAAAATTTATACACGGCATATTATTAATAAAGAAGTGTAAATACCAGGGTCTAAATTAGTTTAGTCAGAAACTATACAATTCGCAAACAAAACAAAATGAATGTAAACTAGGTTATATGTAGTCAACATCGCTGCCACATAGAAAAATACAAGCAAGGAGGAGCTTCATGACGTGGACCAATCAAAAAGTGGGACCGGAAAATTGTTTGTTTACTAGTTTTTGGCCAACCTGTGTATTTTAAAGACCTTGCTAACTACAGAGTAGAGAAACAGCCACCAAGATCGTTGCATTAATTCATTGTCAATCACAGGTGACGCGAAGAACAAGCCTCCTGTTGGTACTTCAAGTCAACGTTTTAGTCAGAATGGGACCATCCTCAAGTTTTGCTTCAATGACACATAGACACAGTAATCTAAAATATATACGTAATACAAAATGATTAAAAAATGTTTATATAAGCTTAACTTATATAAGAAAATATTTATATATTCTTGAAGTTTGTTAATTTTTTTACGTGACTTATTAATTTAGCAGAGTATAATATCAATTCAAAACAAAAATTTAAATCAGCAGAAGTAGTGCACCATTTCAAGTTCAAACCCAAAAAATCATTTCTCCTCAATTATTAAATTTAACAATATAATAACTCTCTATAACTATAACTATAACTCTATATAAAATACTATTCTTAATTTTCCACAATTTTTTGTTTCCTTTACTATTTAATTATAATTTAGTAATAGATTTAATAATATAAGTGACAAATCATTATAACTTCTGAGAAATATTTATTTGATTATCATCAAGATTCCTAAGTAGATTGTAAATATTCAAGTAATCTGTCACTATTGCACCTACGTACTCTTTGAAGGATATTTGATTCGGGGGGATCGGGTGATCTGACGTCTTTAGGGGGAGGGCCCTGAGGAGGTGTCCTTGGTCACTGCAACAGTTCAAATTACACTCAGAACCATCAGACCAACATCGTTTTGTTTCTGTTTTTCTTTACTTTATTTTTTTAAATATAAGATCTTGTTCAAAACTTCTTATCAAAATTTACACAAATATGAATAACATAAGCCAACAGTAAGTAAGTACAGGGGTTTTTTGAGCTATTCCTGGGTATATGGGTAGCCCGGATCCCAAAAATGCCAACAGTTTTGCCTCTTCAGCTCTAGCTATAGAGAAAATAAAATTTTAATAGGAAATGTAGTCTAAAGCAACTCTTATTTTGAAATTTCTAGATTTTATTAAAACTTTACCCCTTAAAAATATGCAGATAGTTGAAATACATAGAAATATAAAGTTTGAGCCCAATCGGAGGGTATTTAGTAAAAAACACGGCTAAAAATTAAAAAAAATTGAATATTTTCAGTTTTTTTGACTTTGAACACTCCCCACACACACGGAATATTGCAATCTTCTCAATGTTGACAATATTGCGGCAACATTGATGCAATATTCAGCTCAAACAGCAATATTGCTAGTTTGGAATATTGCCGCTGCAATGTTCCAAGATTCGCAATGTTTCTGCAACATTCTGCAATATTTTGTGCTGTTGGGGTCGTAATTGAATCCCTGAATGCAAAAAACATATTTACGATATTTTATAGTTCTTTAGTTTTCTAAAATATCTTTCATTCATTCGTGCAAATCTGTAAATTATTAACAAAATTATAAACAAAAATGTTATCAAAGTCAGATTTCAGCGCTGTCCATACCCAAGAATAGCTGCAACTTCTAAGCAATACACCAACCATCTTTATCATAAAATTTCTTTATATTTGTATTTGACTTTGATAACTATTTTGTTTATAATTTCGCTAATAATTAATAGATTTGCACGAATGAATGATTTTTGGAAAGTTAAAAAACTATAGAATATCGAAACTATATGTTTTTTATATTCAGGGATGGTAAAAATTCATTTAGGGGTGTCCAAAGTCAAAAAACTGAAAATGTCCAATTTTTCTCAACTTTTAGCCGTGTTTTGCACCACTAAATCAACTCCGATTGGGTTGAAACTTTATATTTCTACTAAGTGAATATTATTAAGGGATAACACCTTAAAAAAATCTAGAAAATTCAAGATAAGAGCTGTTTTAGAGAACGTTTTCTATTAAAATTTAATTTTCGCTATATCTCTAAAACTAAAGGTGATGGAGAAAAACTGATTTGGAATCAGCGCTACCCATACTGTATATCCAAGAACAGCTTTAAATTTCAATGCACCAAAAAAAAAGTTTTTGTTTTGTTGGTTAGGCCTCTAGAAGATAATAATTATGATTAAAGTTTAAAATTCTAATCAATAGATTCGTTATTAAATTGAGTATTATTAGTAAATGGAATAAATATTTATAAATATGAATTGATGTTTATATTATTGAGATTAACGAATGGATTGACAGATTTTAATCAATCAAGGGTTATCTTTAGATATATTTTGACCTTTAAAAAGTTTATTAAAGATAGTTGATCTAATAACTTGGAACGTAATTAAAAGATATATTTTTTATTTTTTATAAATAAAAAAAAAAAAAAAACAAATAGCATCAATTACAAAAATAGCCAATATGTTGCAAAACTTTCCTCGAAGAGAATGAATAGCTTTCATAGATTAGTATTAAGAATTTTCCCCTTCTTCTCCCTCGTCGACATGTTTATGTCAAAACTCTAATTTTGAAAGAGAATCAAATTATAAATATTTTTTTGCCAAAAGGCGGCAGCTGAGGTGACTCTTTTGACCACACGAGGCAAAAAAAAAAGAAAGGGAGTCCGTCCCGTTATAAAATATAAAAGAATTATAAAAAAATGTACATACGATTATTGAAAAATCTGTCAATAAATTGTAATATGAAGCAGCCCCCAAGATTAGTGACAAGGTTTTTCATAACTCAAGGAATAAAGGTTCTTTTCCAGTTATGAGCGATAAAATTGGATACCAATTAATTTGTATAAATATTTACTGATAACGGAAAATCATCAAATTTAAATAGGCTTTATAATTTTATCTATAAATGTCAAATATGACTTTGGTCCTAAGAATGATGAACTATGACAACTCTCTCTAAATTGCACTCTATGCGAGGAAGTATAAAATATTTGCAATAAATCGAAGTATTGAGAGAGCGAAACAAGACTGTTTCTTTTCTCCCTTATCAAGGGCGGATACAAGGGGGGTGGTAAAGGGGGTAATTACCTCCCCGAGATCTGAAAAAAATACATTTTTTTCAAAAAAAAAATTTATTTTTTATCTAAAAATTTAAAAATTAATACTTAGAAATTTGATTTGTATTTATATTCTGGCAAACAAGTACAGAATGCGCCTTTGAATTACCGAAATTAAGAAAAAAATGTGTGTTGTGCGACCACTCACACCAGATTACCCCCTCCCCCCGAGAAACACCTCTGAATCCGCCCTTGTCCCTTATCCTCCTACTTTAAAATAATCGTAACAACTCAAGGAATATGAGAGGAGTTGGGAGGTTTCGTGGCATAATGGATAACCCTTGGATTTATGAGCAGAAACGGAAACAGGAAAAATTAGACTCGAGTTCCAAACCGGCTTGGTACAAAAATTGATTTAACTCAAGCTTCTCTTGGAGCAATAGGAATATACCTGGTATATATATAATTTTATAGGAATTTTTTAAATATTAATATATATGATAGGTCCTATAATATAAAACCAAGAAAACCTGGGTCACTTGTAATACAATAAAACTTCCTATATTTCGATAAAACTAATCACTTGCATAAATTCACATTTTAAGGTATACATTTTTTTGAAAATCTTATGGAGGAAAAGGCGGAATCGAACTTAAAATAACGCCCTTGGCAATAAGCGAGAGATATTCTTTAACAAATAGTATAATACATTATATAAATAGACAAATAATTTATCATGGAAGATAAAAATAGCCAAACCTTGGATAAGTAACCATAAAATAATAATATATCCGTTGTTATGTTGATAAAGAATTAAAATGATCATATATGTATACGAATGGCCTTGAAAATAAACTACCCTAAAGGAAAAAACCCAATCGCTGATATCTTATCAAAGTTATTAATACCCTTTTCGGGCATAAACACAACTGGACAGAAATTAGCAACGCAACATGACATTCAAGCATTCGTCCGGTTTATTTTTATTCAAAAAACCTTGAGAATTAATACTGATGTGCTCATATCATTTCCATTTTGTTTATAATATGGAGTAAACGAGACCTTAAACGGCAACAGCTCGAAGGAGACCATCAAATGTCATCGAATGACAACATGGCACTAAATTTAGACCTCATCTAGTTATCTTACTACCTGTTGTCGGAAGGAAAACAAACAAGCAAAGCCTTATTTACATCTTTAATTTCATATCTAATGCAATCATTAAGCTACACTAGTTTAATATTTATTAATTCAAATAACCGACAAAAGATAGGGCGCCGCCGGAAGTCGAACCACGGAACCACCGATTTGTACTCAGTGTGCCCTAACCACTGGACTAGACATCATTCGGTCATTTGAATTTGCAATGGATTATATACTGTACGTATATAATTTCTTATTTATTAATAGCTACACACTAGTTGTTAACATATAAAAATAGAAACTATTAAATTGTATAAATTCAAAAATGACTGAGATATTCAAGTATGAAGAAGACCTCGTCTGCTGAGAATCATAGTAGCGATAGTCCGAAATTCAACAATTCGAGAAAAGGAGTTTAAAAGTTTTATAAACATATTTAAATAGGTGGGCAACGAATGAATAGGCCAGAATCAATAGCAAAGAATGGAAATATATTTTTGTCACTTTGGCGCTCAAAAGAGAACCTTTTACGACAAATTTGGTCAGATTTTCCGTGTTGATCTTGGCGACAGCATCACGAATATTGTTCAGCAGATTCAGAATTTCCCAGGGGTCCAGTTTAAGCAACCTTTTTGAAAATCACCAAAGTGTAAGGTTTAAAAAAAATTGTTACCTCTGCAATTTTTACATATATATTTGCCATAAATAAATTACCAAAAGTACATCACAGAGTAAAGTAAATATTACATAGCTTTAAAACAGGTTTTTTCAATAATTTATATACTTTATACTATAAAAACAAAATGGGGGTCCGAATTTGGATACTTTCCTCTACCAATCGTCTGAAAACTCTGAATCAGCTGAAGAACGTGATGCTATCGCCAAGATCGACAAGGAAATGCTGGCCAAATTGGTCCAAAACTTAAGGTTTCAACTCTTTCAATATATTGAGCAGAGGCTCCCTTCAAGATATCATTTTCAAAAAGCAATGAAAAAAAAATTTAATGTACCGCTATGTATAAAAAAAATTCAAATGATATTTCCAATACTTTTAGTTTTATCATTGTTTTAAAATAAGAAAGTTGCCGCGCCGAACCCTGTAGATTAATCCGAAAAAATGATAAAAAGAGCTCTTCTTAATGTAACTCTATTTGTGTCATCAAATTCTTTTACTAATTTTTAGCCCTAAGCTAAAACGTATCCACGTATGTGCGTATTTAATAGAAAGAGGATTATTTTTTACATCCTTCTTAATATAGGCTAATATAGTAATTTTAATTATAAGACCGATTATAGAATAAGAAGGAAATTTCAAGGCATATTAATTTAATACCTGATTTATTTTTGTATGCCAAAAGAGGCCTGAGAAAGGACTACATCCATGAAAAAAATATTTTATAATTTCTATTCAAATTTTCTATGGACCTTCGATGTAAGACTAAAGATCATTTGACCATCATACCAAATGATTTTTGGATTATTTGCACCAGAGCTGTTCTAGACCTCAACCACTAAAGCGCAGTTCTGGAGCAACTAATCATTTTTTAGATAAATTATAGAATACTTAATGAACAAATAATTTATAATCCTTTTGTTTTTGTTTGATACTTTATTTTAACGGTTAGTATTATTTGAATATAAAAATAAGAATGAAATATTTCTCCCAGTTTGATGATATTACAATCCTTAGCTCATTAATATGGTGAAACACACATGTGTTTCACGAAATTAACTTTTGAGAAGGGAAACCCTAGATGTGTATTTGAATGAGAATTGAGGGAGAGAATCCAATTCTAAGCAATATGGCGAGTTTAGTCGTTTCCTGTGCAACTGGATTTATTAATTATTCAGAGTGCTTAATAGGAGAAGCCCTTTTGAAAACTAGGTCACACAAATGCTTTGGTCAGGGCCGAATTTGCATGTTTATACTCGGGGAGGTTGAAATGTTTAACGTTCAACCAGTGAACAAGATTTGTTCAGGGCAGAAAATCAATATTAAATTTCTTTCCCATAATAGAGTGCCTTAGGTATTTAGACAAGATACGTAGCCAGGGAAAGGGGCTTGGGGGCCCCCGTAAAAGTTTAATTTTCAAAATTATAAAATTTTTTTGAATATTATATATGTGAATAATTAGAACTCTGTCTATTAGCTAGACGTAAATGGATTTTAGAAAAATTGATGCTACCACTAATTACCTCTCTGGTATCCTAATACGTGTAGGCCTATTCAGGGACGTGCGACGCTGGTGCTTAAGTATAAAATTTGAATAACAGTTTTTTCTTTTTTGAGTTTTTTTTTGAAATTTCACTTCAAATTCGTTAAATGTATAGATGAAAAAACTAAAATTCAAGCTAATTAAGCAAAACTAGTACCAGGGGCGGATTAAAGGGGGGGGGGGCGGTGGGGGCGATCGCCCCCCCCCCGAGAAGAAATTCAAAAAGTTACAAAAACTAGTAATCTAAAGAAATTATGATTTCCGCTCTTTAATTTCAATTGAATTTGTTACCAATCAATCTAAATAAATAGGAAAGGGGTCTAAATGGCCATAGATAACGACAAAGTCCTTAAATAAAAAAAAAAAATAAAAAAAAATTAAATTCTTCTTCTTCTTCTGTCCTCGCCTGATTATTCCCGGGGTGCGGAGTCGGTGAAAATACCTTCGGTATTCAAAAGTTGTGTTCTGTGCTTCTCACACCAGATTTTTTTAATCTCAATTTGTTATAGAAACCAAACAGGGATTAAGGTGAGATGAGTTGTGGATTGAACGGATCCTATTATTCTGTAATTCCAACATAGATCAAATTATAATATTATGTATTAAATAAATATAATTTATGGAAATGTGCTAATTCTTTATAATGCACCAGAAAATATTCGTAAACTCTTTCCTAAATATGATATTTCGTTTTTTTACTAGTTTTTATGGCCCAAGAACAATTTCCGCTTGTCGGTAGACAGAGGGTGGCGTTCTTGTATCAAATTTATGTTTTAGTTAACACGTCAACTGGCCATAACTAGCCTAGACAAAATGCGGTTATAAATATCTCGGTAAGCACGTGGAGCGAAGTCGGTGGAGTCGTGGAGCCCTTAAAGGTCGGCACGCGCCCTTCCGGCTCGGCGCCCTCCGGGCAGATGGGCGCAACAGCTGCTGGGGAGCTCCGCCCTTCAGCAGCCCCCACGTTATGTTTTAACGACTTGGAAAATATTTAATAACCAGACATTATGGCCTTCATATTTGTTTATTTAGTGGAGACGAATACTCTAGCACAAATTATTGAAACTTTCTAGTGTAAGAAGTATATACAAATTTCATCGATCTTGTTGCTTGAGTAGGATATCGTGTTTATCGCCAGGAGTAGCCAACCCGCCTTGAACATTTTTGCGACCCTTCATCACACTTTTACAAAATATATTTATAATTTTTTTTACACCAAAAAATGTATTTAATGGGTCTAAAAATATGGGGATATATAATATTATATGCGACCCGCGTAGTTAGGATGTATTTCCAAAGTGGCCCGCAAGATTATTTGGGCTGGCCACCTCTGATCTATACACACACACAGACACTCTGACAGACATAATTCGAAAATTTTCTTTTTTTACTCAGAGAGGTGTAAAAACGTCATTTTTTTACGATAAGAATTCTTTTTCTACTTCAAATACAAAAAGTAAAAAATCTTGTGTGAATAGTCGACACCCCCATTTTAGGTATCAACATTCGCCTGAGTAAAAATTATTAAAAATGATCGAGGGATCCACACGCCCGCAGCAGGTCTGGATAGTGAACCTTTAGGGACACACAGGGATACACACGCCCGCACCAAGGACACATTTTCCTTCTGGTCACTTTCGATCTACTGTGTGTGTCCCTGGGGAGGGCGTGTATACCATACCCATGTTCACTATGCAGACCTGCTGCGGGCGTGTGGATCTCTCGATCATTTTTAATCATTTTTACTCGGGCGAATACTATATTTAGTTACCGGCAGTAAGGTAGGCCTATCTTAGGATTTAAGATGTAAAAGTTAGAAACATAGAAAAATATTTATATTTTCTTATCATAGCAACCTCCTATTTTCCGTTTTCTATAAAATACTAGTGTAAAGTAGGCTTCAAATTTTCAGGCAAAATGAAAATATACATTTTAAAGGGCATCTAAAAAATAATTAATTTAGGAATTTTGATCAAAACAGTTAGAACGAATTTTGAGAAATTCGAAAAAACCCGAGTCAAAAAACAAATTCTAGTTTTAACCTCTGAAGCCTCAATTCCTTTGATGTTTTATTTGCGGCTCACAAAGTAATTCTACTTTACCACTCAAAACCCTCATTGAAGACTATGAGGTTTAAACATGAATTACGGATTGATTTGAAATCCTACCTCGAAACTCTCATTTGAGGTTTTTGAGGTTCAACCCGTATAGAATAATTTCTATATGGATTGAAGTTTTTGAGGGTCAATTGTAGATTCTGCAGGTCTGATTTAAACCTCAAAGTTGTAAAACCGTCCGTAAGTAGGATTTTGAGGTACAAACTGGGATTATATTCTATGTTGAATCCAATCTCCAAAAAATTAAACTGACCCTCGAAAACCTCACTGAAGATTTTGAGGTTTAAATAGGAATTTATGTTTTGACTCGGGAAAACTGAAAAAGTACTGTAATGTTGTAGTTTTTTTTTCTAGTAGTCTTTGGATTTTATTTAAAAGTTTATTTTCGCGAGGGCACTTGACTTAAATAAGAAATCTCAACCTCATATACATTCCCTAATTGCTTTATTTTGAACACACAGACACACACAGATTTTGTGGGATCAACTTTTTTGACTCAGAGGGTCAAAACGTGTATTTCCATCAAAATCTCGATATCGAATTTTTGACAAGAATGCAATACTTTCTTTCTATTTAATTTATTTACACATAGAGGTAATAGTAAATAAAAAGCTGCCTAAAATTTTCTTGGAGTTTTTTTTTCATTGGTGAGTTTGTGATGGTGGTCTTAAAGACATTTAACCACGAATTATTTCTTACTAATACAATGCCTAAGTTAAAATATAAATATCCAGAGACCTCAATCCGTTGTAAAATCGAAATGAAAATGTTTTCAAGATAAACATCACTTTCGTTTACGACTTTAGAGAGAGGCAGAGAAAAGTAAAAATGATCATCTCACTCTCAAAATTTTCAATAAATTTTTTGACAGGCTAATTAAATAACAATTATTAGTAATTGGGAGTGGAGCTGCTTGCTCTCCTCTATGTGTGACCTGCTCTCCCAAATTCTCCTCTTTTCAGCCCTGGCCCACTCACCTACATTGATTTCATTTTCCGGATCTATTCGCCTTTCAAATGATGATTCGGTCTCGGGTCGTTCGCTCATTTCAATATTGTCGATGTTGGAAACGAGAGACAAATGAATAAATAGAGTGAGACCATTTGTCTTTGACGAGAAAAATCTCTGATTATTTGTTTATATTTGAATTTCAATTCTCATTTAAAATAATGTGAGATTAAATTGGATAGTCTAGGAATTCATTAGAATTTTTTTTATCACAAATGACCACTATTTTGACGTGAACAAATTTTATACATTTGAGAAGACCAGAAATCGTGAGACGATCAAAAACTATCAATTGCATCTAAAATCAAATTAACAAACAGTCAAATTATTTCACCCAGTGACAAATGGGAGTTTTCAGTCGACAGTTCTGTATGCATTATCTACTATTTGAGCCTTTGAATTCGGAAATTCATTTAATATTGACTAAGGAATTTTATTTTGAGAGAATTTAGAATTTCAAAGTCAATAGAAGCGGAAAAAAAATCAGGTGAAACTAATATTACAAATTTTGATTAAGATCAATAAAATATTTGTAAAATTTCATCAAATCAATAAAAAAAATTTTTTAATCGTTTTTCCATTCATGAGATAGAGAGAAATAGTTCTAAACCTGAATCTTTGCTCAGGGGCCCACATCTTGTGGGTAAGTGGATGGCGACCACGAGCTACCCGAGCTGGGACTGACAGTTCTTCTGTTCTTTACATTTCTGCGCAACTCAATCTCACGGTTATTTAATCTAATTTTGGACACTATAGACCAATGCTTTTTAAACTTCTTGAAGTTCCGGCCCCCTTTGAAACAAGTCAATTTCTCCCAGCCCCCCCTCCCCCCTTTTTAAAGAGGGATGGGACCCAGTCCGGTCTGACGAGGGGGAAAGAAGAAGACCGGCATAAAGGAAGTGTTAAATGCCAGCCATAGCTCGGGTAACTCGTGTTCGTCATTCACGTATTCACAATAAGCCCCTGAGTGAAAACAAGGTCTCATTATACATAGAGACTTAAATGATTTTGTTTATGTCCAACTGGTTAGTCTGAATAGGGGCCTTAATAATAATTTTGCTATTTGAGTAACCGACTTAAAATAGACCATTAAACCAATAAATTATTAATAAATAAATGCTACGTTTTCGGTTTTTTTAAAGGGCCTATACGTAAATCATATACATGGTATTACTGTAAAATAGATGTTTTAAATTCGTAAAATATCTATTAGTTAATAATAGGGAAATGAATGAAAGTCCTACTTATTCAAGGTTATTAAGATTATCCACATATTAAATATTGCAAAATGACCTATTTTAATATATTCAATGAAATCCTAAGTGCAAACTAAAATGCATAAAAGGCAAAGCCAAATGATAGCCTTAAGAAAAAATCAATAGACCTAACTCAATTCTCTAGATTCTATTAATTTTAGCAATAATTATTATATAGAACAAACGCCTGAAGGGAGAGAGAGTGGTGGCTGTCTTCCACTAGTAGTGCTTAATGAATAATAAAAAAAATTATAAATGCGATTTTTTTTTTTAATTTTGGCCGTCATTATGTAAAAAAAAGACAGAGTATTAATAAATCTATGGCGTCACATCTCTAGTGTTCCTTTTTTTTATTATCATAATAAAAATAAATCAGAAAAAAAATACTTCCGTATTTAATTTAACATTATTTAAGAGCAATCACAGATATAAAATTTAGCATTGAAATAAAATAAATAAATAGTGATTTTAAATCAAATAGAATAAATTATAATTCAATTAATAGTAATATTTATTTATTTTTTTTTTTTTTTTGTTTAGATTGTTTTCATTTGTTTGTCTTTGAAAATTAAAATATTCCATAATAGTAATAACTTGTATATATATGCTAACTTATATAATGGTGAGGTAATGTTTATATGTAGAAGAATATTTAATAAATTTCCTTTCAAGAGAATGGCTATTCATTATGAATTGCAAAATGACCTATATATTAATAATGAAACATTATTTTATTTTGCCTATTTTTTTTTTTTTTTTTTTTTTTTTTTTTAATTTAATTTTAGTATTCTTCATCATAAGAAACTCAGATTGTGAAGCTTTTAATGCAAGATGAGTGTTCAAAAATTATTATATTTATGAGGGTATGTGTATGAAATATTTTTTTAGGTAGGGAAGTGGGAGATGAAAAGTTTTTTATCATAGACCTATTAATACTCTATTATATAATAGTTAATATATAAAAATAATGAAAGTATTATTATCGAAAAATTATAATTCGAACAACTTTAAAGAGAGATGCGAGTTAAAAAAATTTTTTTCATGAGACCTTTTTCTCCCAAATCCAAAATTTTATATTCACAGTATCTATCAACCCTATAACCAAATGAAATCCATTAAGTCCGGCGGAAAGAACAACCCGCAAATGCAATACCAACCCCTGGATGGGTAGTCCAGAGAAAGAAAGCTGTTGAACACCCGGATAACAGCGATAAATTATATTTTATACTCTATAAAATTTATGGCGTACAGCAGCCGAGGGAGTATTAATTTTAAAAATGATATTCTTTCAAAAAGAGCTCAATACAATTTTCTTTAAATCCAGAAAAATATATATGGATCTAAAATGAAAATAAATAGATATAAAAACGATAAATTACATTACTTATTTAATAGATCAAAGTACCATGAAGGGAAAAATCCAACTCTTAAATGTGATAGAAAATTGGGAAAATAAAAGTTCGCAACTTTGGGTGTAGAATTCAATAGAAATTGTTCGTTTTCAAGGCGTGTGTGTGTTTGAGCAGCAAACAGGCCAATAACAAAATAAATATATAATAATAATAAACGGTAGCCATTTAATTACTATTAAGATGTGAGACTTGTTAGATGTATTATTACAGCTAAATAAATAAAATTCGATTAATAAATTCAATTTTCCATCAATTAGAATGCTTATTTCCTCTGCTTGTTGATCCAAGGCAAATATTGTTTTAATCAGAGAGACCTCTGTAATGCATTCATGACCAAGGCCAGCGGAAAAAAAAGTCTATTTATCTTATATAAAGTTTTCATACTTTCTTCCTGGTATTTTTTTTTTTTTTTTGCTGCAAAATAGCTTAGGTAATATAAAGTATATACGTATTAATTTTTTTTTAATTGTTTATTAAAGCATTTCGAATTCATCTATAAATACTTCCCCATCAGTGCAATTGACGTTTTACTTTCTCTTACCTATATATATGATTATATATAGAAAGTATTGGATTCATGTTAAAAATTCTGTCAAGATTTTGATGGATATACACGTTTTGAAATCCCCTGAATTCAAAAAAGCGGTTTTCGCGACATGGTCTGTCTGTGTGTATTCAATTTAAATCATAAAGAAATTAAGCTAGGAGGTTGAAATTTTATATTTAAGTTAGATTCCTCCCTGAGGCGTGAAAATAAGCTTTTAATCAAAATAGGCCAAAGAGTATTTGTTTCACAATTATTTTGTTTTTTTCCTTCGGGCTTGGCGTAGTTGGTAGCACGCCTGCCTTGTATACCAAGGGTTGAGGGTTCGAATCCCAGGCAGTCCGATGATTTTATTTAAGCCATTTGGATATCAAATGGCTTAAATAAGAATGCCTGGACCCCCAATAGATATATTTACAAATAACGGTTATCGTATAAAATCTTATATGGCCTAAGTTGCCGAAAAGACTGTGTATGTGAGTGTGAATGGAAAAAAAGTGTGAGTGTTTAAAAAAAATATATATATATTTACATGTTTTTTAATGACACCTGTATGATTACCCCCCTGAGATTTGAAAAAAATACTTTTTTTTCGAAAAAAAAAATGTATTTTTAATGTAAAATTTTAAAAATTAATACTTAAAAAATTGATTTGTATTTATATTCTGGCAAACAAGTACAATGCGCCTTTAAATTACCGAAATTAAGAAAAAAATGTGTGCTGTGCGACCAGTCACTCCAGATTACCCCCCCCCCCCGAGAAACATCTCTGGATCCGCCACTGCTTCCAAGTGACGTATTTATTCAAAAAGCTGATAGAAGTCTACAATTTTAGTGTAAGGAGTATATACCAAATTTCATCCTTCTGGCTGCTTGCATTTTTAAGCAATCGTGTTCACACACACACAGACATAATGCCCAAAATGGGTATTTGGACTCAGGGAGGTCTAAAACGTGGAGAATCATCAAAATCTCGAAGTCGAATTTTTTGAAGATTACACAATACTTTCTATTTATATACTATACAAGAAAGTAAATATCAAAACGAAATTATACAGGTGTCATTAAAAAACATGTAAATAAAAACAAATTTATTTGTTTCACTCATTTTTAAATACCTCCCCCATAGACAAAAATATTTTTAAAATACCGGATATACCTCAACCCCGAGGGGCCCAGCCTTATTACAACATATAGATAGATCTATCTCAAGTCAACACAATAATACTTTTAGGGGCGTTTTCTTTATCCACAGAGATGGCATTTAGTTAAGTGACTAAGCCTTGTAATGAAGAAACGCGCTTCAGTATTAAATCTTATTATAATATAGGGCGTAACTAGAGAATTTGGCTGGGAGGGGGCCATGGGACCAGTCATCCTCGCTGGGGGGGGGGGGCATGGGTCCTGGTGGTTCTCATGGTTACTTAGCTTAAGTATAAAATTTGAGTATCGAGACTTCTTTCGTTTTTGTGTTATTTCATTTAACCCACATTTTTCATATTTCACTTGAAATTCATTCAAATTACTGGGAAAAAATTCTAAATTTCCCGAATTTATATTCCAGTTAAAATATCAAAACATTTACCTAAATTTCCCCGAAAGAGTTTTTATAGCTTTTAAATGCCCGTTTTATTGCTTTTCTTAAAATTGCCATTAAAAGGGGGCGATTCCCTTTTTGCTTGAATTTACGTCATTTTCACAATCATTTGAATGAATTTCAAGTGAAATAACAAAAATGTGGATTAAATGAAATAACACAAAAACGAAAGAAGTCTCGATACTCAAATTTTGTACTTAAGCTAACCAGTAAGTAACCATGTCGCAACCATTTCATTCCAATCGACATGGGCGTAACTAGAGAATTTGGCAATTACAAAGTAGAATCAAAAGTTAATTTTAAATGATACACCAGGTGATATGTTTTAAGTTTTTAATGGTGAAAAAATAAAGTGGAATTCACCAATAAAAATTTGAAACATAATCTAGTGATTCATTTAAAAAATTATTCAATACAATGTGTCAACTAGAGCTTATGGTTGAGAGTTTAAATCTAAGAAAAATAAACAAATATTTCTACTTCTTTTAAATATTTTTAAGATTTAGGTATTGAGGGTTTTTTCATTACAAGGCCAAGTCGCTTAATCAAGGGCCAGCTACTTGACCAAATGCCAATGTCTTTAAAATAATTATATAGACTAGAATTATGATCAGATTTCTTTAGTTATATATAACATCGATCGACATCGGAGGCCAAATAGATAGAGGTCTATTTAATTGTAATAATATAAATCGTTTCCTGTATATATTTATTTAAATTAATTAGTATTCAATTATTTTAAATAAATTTTATAGTTGAGGAAATGAATCAGTGACTCTTGTCTTGATCATAGATCTATTTGGCCTCCGAAGTCGAAAGACAATAGAAATTCCTACTCTATTTTTAATTCAATCTCTTGAGTTTTTATGAAAGGTCATTTTAGTCTAGCAATTGTCAAATTAATCCCAAGTAAAAATAATGTTTTTGTTTACTAAATGGCCTCAAACAAGTTTAAAGTAGACCTATGAAGATGAGAGAAATTAAAAATAAAATTGACCTTAGATATATTTTTAAAATTTTTTACGTTTTATATCTAAGCCATTAAATTAATTTAACCTTTTGTAAAATAATTTAATTTAATTTTCTTTAAATATCGCGCTTTTCTTTAAATATTTGCTGCAAGAGTGTCATAACTCAAAATGTCTAGTTTTTCAGGAGTCAAAAAAAAATAATAATAAATAAAATTGTAATTCGAATTAAAAATGGTAGCAGCCCTAGGGCTTTGGTATAGTTGCTAGCGTGCTGGTCTTCTATACCAAGGGTCGCGGGTTCGGATTCCAGGCGGTCTTATTAAATACGAAATATCGTTAAAGTCTTAAATCATGGCGAAGTTGAAGCAAATCAGCGATGTGTATATTATATGCATTATATTTTTTTATTTGCCTAAAATTTAATAGAAAGTTATTTTTTCTCTATCTTTAAGAATATTTATAAATTTTATTAACCGTACTTTGTATAATAATATTAAATTCAAATTTTGTTCTATAACACTTTTAGTACTCTAATAAAAACGGAATCCTATTCTTATTGAGTTCAATTACGAAACGCCAAGTGATCGTCCACCTACGCATTAGAGTGACGACTACAAGAATTCAAAAGAAGGTTTCACAAGCTAGAAATAAATATTTATTATGATACAAATAAAATAAAATAATTTTTGATCTGAATGCATTTAGAGTATGATTTGTTAATAGCTGATGATGAACGACAATTGAAAATGCTGGAGGTATTTTCAGGCCAATAATAATTTTAATTTACCTAGAAAATTTGCCTATTTCTGACACAAGATAAAAAACCGAATCAAAAAAATCTGGTGAGGCTGTCACACCAGATTTTTTTGTGTCGCGGTATATTTAGATTCCGCCGATATATTAGAATTTAAGATATAAAATTTATAAACAAGGGAAAATATTTATATTTTGTTGGCAACCATTTTTCCTATCTTTCCTAAAGGACAAGAGTAAAGTGGGCTTAATAAGATTTCAAGAGCAAAATGAGAATATACATTTTAAAGAGCATCTTAAAAGTAATTGATTTTTGAATTTTAATCAAAATCGTTGGAGCGAATTTGAGAAAATCGAAAAAAGAACATCAGTAAAGTACTACTACTTTTTGGCCGATTTTGTTCAAAAGCTTCGTGTTACGTCCCAGGGAGGTACCTCAATCCCTTTCTTACTGATTAATCTTTTTCAGAGGGCTTATACTCCAGAGTTGATTTGTTAAGGTACCATTAGATTCAGTAACTTTGTGTTATTTGATAAAAAAAAAAAAAAATGTAGATAGATAAAATCTGGTGTGACTAACCAACTTCATATTGGTATATTTAGGCCTACATTTTTTCGATTATTTCAAAGGCCATCCAGGCGATTTTGATTAAGAAAATATTTAGGCGTCAAAACATTGTTTTTTTTTTTTTAATTTCCACCCGGAACGGAAAAATTCCTTATTGAATAGTTTATATTCATTTATGTGATAACCCTGAAATATCTAAATTTTCAAATGAAAGAATTAAAATTAGATTGAATAATCATTGACGATTTAATAAAAATTTTCCGATGAAAAATAGTCTTCGTCATCTTGACATGAATTTCTCACCCATTTTCTAGGAGGATTATCCAATTAAGCCAATAGAATACAGGTGCTGTGGCGATATCAATTACCCTTGAGGAGGTAGCGAAGGGGAAGGTGGTGGGGGGTGTCAACTGGCGACCCTTGGCCCGCCCGGCGGAGGCTGCCGGTGGCCTCGAGACGGACAAGGCCACACATCCCCACTCTATGGCACTCCCTCCCCTCCAATAGCATCTGCCTCGCGCGCGCCAACCTCCCCTCCAGGGCCTCTACGTTCATTCGGTTTGCTCCTGCTCCTGAAATCTGACACCTCATCTCCCACCTAACCGGCCTTCAGACGGACAATCTTATTTACTAATACAATTGCTTATAAAATAATTCTTCGCATTAGAAAAAAAAATTTCATCTGATAATGGCCGATTAATTTTTTTCGTGTTCAGTTACAAAAACAGGGTTATCATACTCATTTCGTATGATAGCGTACATGTATCTCAGGGGAAACGCAAAAAAAATCTACGATACTAGGCCTAGTACAAATATTAATATTAATTGCATGTGTCTTAAAAAATTTTTTTTAACTCCTAGAACGCATAACCAGGGCCTTTCAGGCCCGGTCACTCAGTTTTTTCTCAATAACTCTCAGAAAAAGCTTCTTATAAATTTCAAGTTTTTAGTATTCCTCCAATTATTCATAACAAATATATTTTTAAAGGGTTTTTCAAAAAAAAAAATTTTTCTATGCCCTATTTTTTCTTCGAACCACTTTACAAACACAAAGTCACAAGGAGGGGCCTCCCAGGCCCTTGGGGTTTCTGGGTATTTAAAACACTTTGAATGACAACCTATTATGTATTTTGAATTTAAATATTTAAAATTTCCATGTCTTTTTGAAATAATAAAAAAAATATTGTCAAATTCTTTATAAATTTTGAAAAATCAAGAAAACTGTCGGTTTCATTTTGACTTTCGGATCTCAAAGTTTCTCTATATTTTTGAGATTATATCTTCTGATAACATTCAAGTATGCTTTTACTTTCTCTTACCTATATTTGTAATTATATAGAAAGTATTGGAATCATGTCAAAAATTCAATGTCGAGATTTTGGATGGCTATACACGTTTTTAGGTCCCCTGAGTCCAAAAAAAAAGTTGTTTTTGCAACATGGTCTGTCTGTGTGTCTGTGAAAAAAATATCTAAAGAATGAAAAGAGCTAGGAGATTGAAATGTTATCGAAGATAAATACATTATTCTTGATAAAAAATAGTATCGAGGATCACATTAGTGAAAAAAATAATGAAAATTCAAGCAATGATCAAAAAAATATATTTATATTCTTTACGTAAATGTACACCTGTCTCATAATTCCTGTTTCAATACTCCATGTTTTATTGGAAAAGATAGTGTAGAAAAAATAAAAAATGTATTCCAGCTGAATTTTTACCTAATACAAAAAAAATACCACTTTTTGGATTCACTCTCAAATTTGCGCTTATCTCTTATGGGAAAAGGAAGTCTATTTCCTCTTGTCCAGTATACATCATTCAGACAATATTGGTATTGTTTATGAAAATTCCCAAAAAAAAAAACAGAAAATATTATTTATTATAATCAACCGAAAGGAACAGCAGATACTTTGGATAAATTGACAGACACACATACGGTAGTATAGCCTAGCTGCAAAAGAAAAACTAATCATTGGCTGTTGGCCGTTTTCGAAAATTGTATTGGGGTATGTGCAATTGCACCAATGATCATTTATTTTATTTTAAAACACAAATCTCATGTTAATTGCCAAAAAAAAACCTCCGAAGAAAATTTTTGGTTGAATTGAGCGAGGAATTAATTTGCGATCACATAAAAATAAGATCGATACAAGGACTACAGAAATCAATTAGAAGGGTAATTGAAGGAGGTACCCCCTCAACATCAAAAGAAAATTTTGATCCTAAAAAACCCTACAAGAAGAAGATGTTATTTGTGTCCAACTAAAATAAACAGAAAACAAAATTAACAATTCTGATGTAAAAGAAATATTTGAAATGGTCATTGTACTAAAAAAATTATATGTAAAAAATGTTTTTAAAATAAAAATTTTAAAATTTTGAATAAAATATTGATTAGTTATATATTTTTATAAATTTTAAAATAAATTAATGAAAAAAAATTAATATAATTATTCAAAAATGTGTTGAAAAACCCATTAAACATATAGTGGGCCTGAGAGGCCCCCCTTGTGACTTTGCGTTTCCAAAAAGCTTGTGCGTTCTAGGGTTAAGAATTATTTTTACTTTCTCTTACCTATAGGCCTACATATATATATATATAAAGCATAGGCGTAGCCACGGGGGGGGGGGGTTTTGGGGGTTCAAACCCCCCCATTGGACCCAAGCCATGACTAGATATTTAAGCTCTATAATACAAAATACTTTTTCTCTCTATATATTTCATATATAGGGTAAGAGAAAGTAAAATATAATAATTTTCTCTAGCTTAAAAAAAAAAAATTAAATACAAACGCAAAAAATTCGAGAAAATTCAGAATTTTCCCATTGAAAAGAATTGATTTTTGTTTTGCTTTATAAAAAATTAAAGCCGCTTAAAATTGATTAAATCTCGCAAATGAAAAATAATAAAAATTATTATATAAATAAATTTTTTATTTTTTTCTTAAAGAGGTCTGAGATAGGAGTCTGATCAAGAGAAACACATAGAGAGACACCCCGGTATTTTAGGCCCATATACATAAAATTAAGAGATTTGCATTATTTATTGCCTGATACGAGTTGATTGAAAAATTGCGGCACTTAATTAAGAAAGGGCGGGCCCGAGCCACCCTGAAGGGGGGTCCAGGGGGGGGGGGGCGAAGCGAAGGTGGGGTAAGTGGCCAGTCATATATTTCATTAGACGCCCTATACTGCCCTATTAGTCGGGGTGGGGGGGGGGGGGGAGAAATAATCCCAAACCCCCCCCATCAAAAATTTCTGGCTACGCCTATGTATATAAGGTATTGGATTGATGTCAAAAATTCGATGTCGAGATTTTGATGGATCTTCACGTTTTGAGGTCCCCTGAATCCAAAAAAGTGTTTTTCGCAACATGGTATGTCTGTGTTCAATTTAAAGCATGAAGGAATTGAGCTACGAGGTTGAAATTTTATATTTAAGTTAGGCACCTCCCTGGAGCGTGAAAATAAGCTTTTAAACAAAATCGGCCAAAAAGTATTAGTACTTTACTGATATACTTTTTCACTTTTTTTCGATTTTCACAAAATTTGCTCCAATGATTTTGATTAAAATTCATAAATCAATTAGTTTTTTAGATGGTCTTTAAAATGTATATTCTCATTTTGCCATTGAAATCTTCTGAAGACCACTTTACTCTGGGAACTTCATAGGAAAGATAGGAGAAATGGTTGCCCTGGTAGCAAAATATAAATATTTTCCCACTAATAAATTTTACATCTTGAAATCCTCCGAATGTATCTTACTGTCGGAAATTGAATATATGTCCACACAAAAAATCTGGTGTGACAAGTACAGAACACCACTTTCTCTTGCCGAAGGGTAAGAGAAAGTTGTGTGCTGTGCAACCAACACACCAGATTTTTTTTTGCAAAATCATCTCCACAGAAAACAAACCCCTGAGAAAATTCTAGTACAAATACGTCACAAATATATTCAACACTTTTATCTTTACCTAGAAACATTTTATTTTTATATTTGATTAAATATTTTCTATTTAAAATTCTATCTTTTAAATTAAAATTAAATATACAAATTAAACACTAGGTTATTTGTTTCAAAGGTTTTATTAATTAAAAAAATTAATAATTGATATTACATTCGTATCAGAGTGCTAATTTCTATATATAATAATGCGGGTGTCCGTCTGTCTGTCCGTCCGTCTGTCTGTCGTCTGTCCGTCTGTCACGCTCTGTTTGACCAACTTCCCGTTGGAATTTTGAAACGAAATTTTGCAGTCTTATAGAGGAGTTATGGAGGTCCCGGAAAAATACTCGGGTCCCGAAATTCCTATAACTTTTTGAGTTATTAATTCTAAAAGTTACTATTTCTCCCCATAGGAAATGTATAGAGAAATATTTAAGTATTCTTTGCAGTTGTGTATTCTTTGAATGTAAACCAAATCCTCCAAGCAGGCACTGGAATGGAATACGTAGTGATAATAATTTCTTTTCATAACTAAGAAAAGGCGAGGGTCCGCCGCAGGCGGCGAAGCCAGCGATGGGGGGGTCCGGGGGCGGGGCCCCGCCCTGCCATCAGCCCGTTTCTAATAATTAGGAAAGGCGAGGGTCCGCCGCAGGGGGGGTGGGGGGGGGGGGGGGGGGGGGGGGGGGGGGGGGGGGTAAAACCAAACCTAATGTTTAATATGTATATTTAATTTTAATTTACAAAATATTTCAACGAGAACCAACGGTCGAAAGATTAAATCTATCTTTTAGACATCCTCTTTATAATAATGGGGTTCCCATATTTTTTCAAGTCAATTTTAAATCCGCTGCATATTTTCCTCCTCACAATTGTTTTAAAATATTCTAATGGGATTATACTAGGTGTTGAGGAAAGTTTGGTAATAATGAGTTGTCAGGGTTTTCTGATTCAGTCTCAAAAGCTATTAACAAAAATTTCGTATAATAATAATTTATTGTATTCGGCTTTTTTAAACAAGGACTATTAACTTTTTGCATTACTTTGTATTTTAACATTCCAAAACATTACCAAGTATTTCAACCCTCAAGGCTATCCAGGGAAGATGGATTGGTATTTATTAGTGCTCCAGCGTTTTATTTTTAATTTATTAAATAGTACATTTATATTCTACACATATAAGTCATCGGAAATATTTTCAAGAGTTGCAAGGAGAAACAAATTATTTTAAGAGTTTTCTCGATTTTTAGCTGGAATTATATATGTCATTAAATAGTTGATTGAGTTGATTAAGATAAGTTACTCTTCTCCCTGGGATTCAAACAGTCGACTCCTTTCAAATATTGAAATATTTCTGTCCGATCAAGAAACAGAGTTAAAGTATTCAAAATACTTGTAATATTTTGGATGTATTGCTCGAGGTGTGCGAGAGTGAGTGTGGTGGTCATATAAGGGTTGAGAGAAAAAAAATTCATCTTCTCTTACAATTTTAAACGAAATCGATCGCGTAAAGATTAAATCAAATAGTGTGAATGGGAAAAAAGTGTGAAAATTAAAAAAAAAAAATTGGAGTAACTGGTCGCATAGCAAAACAACTTTTTATTTCCTTCGGTAATCGAAAGTTGTGTTCTGTGCTTGTCACACCAGATTTTTTGTGTCGACATATATTTAGTTCCCGACAGTACGGAACATTTGAATTCAGATGTAAAATTTATAATTATGGGAAAATATTTATATTTTGTTACCATGGCAACCATTTCTCCTATCTTTTCTATGGAGTACAAGAGTAAAGTGGTCTTCAGAAGATTTCAATGACAAAATAAGAATATACATTTTAAATAGGATCTAAAAAATAATTGATTTTTGAATTAAAAAAAAATCGTTGGAGCGAATTTTGAGAAAATCGAAAAAAACTGAAAAAGTGCATTAGTAAGTGCTAGTACTCTTTGACCGTTTTTGTTCAAAAGCTTCGTGTCGTGTCGTCCCAGGGGGTAGCTTATTTAAATATAAAATTTCAATCTCATAGCTCAATTCCTTCATTCATGCTTCAAATTGAACACATACAGACAGACAGACCATGTCGCGAAAACCATTTTTTTGGATTCAGGGGACTTCACAACTTGTATATCCATCAAAATCTCGACAACGAATATTTGACGTGAATTCAATACTTTCTCTCTATAAATATATGTTAGTTACTAGACTGTTGCGCTTACTCTCACGGCTACCAGGCACTATAAATATATGTATATTAACAAATACATATAGGTAAAAGTAAAAATCAAATAAATATTATTGTTTATAAATTCTGTTCTTTTCAGTGGAAACATGGTTTGATGGAAAAATTAAAATTTTTTTTTTGTAATGAAAATCTTATCACGGTATAAATATCTTAAGTTTCACCGTCAAATACCGAAAATATATATATATTTTTTGTTCATTTTCTAAGAAAAAGAAAAGAAAGAACGCAAAATAAGTTGCATAAAAATATTTATTTGATTTTTCGTTGTTGAATAACAAGGTCAAATAGATGAGAATCCATTTCCCTTCAAATGATTAAATTTAATTTTCATCCGAGCTTTCAGGAAGAGCAAGAGAGTCCGATTCCATTCTCATTAGAATAACAATAAACAGGCATTTAAAGTAGGCGTGCAAATCCATTTGAATCAACTGGGGCGACCTTCAATTGCCAAATTGGTTGGCAGATTCTCAATGGCCCTGACCCTGGCAGCTTGCTGATTCATTCAAATATTTAATTGCTCCCTAACCGATAAAAAAAGTCACACCTGTCGCTACTTGCGTAGAAGCAATCACATATTTGATATCTTAATACTTTTATGAATAATAAATATCGATTACATTCTTTGAATATATTTATTAATATGATTAAGTCCATGGAAAAAATCGATTTTCTTATTTCAAGAAATTATTAATCTAGAGATATCATCAAAAAAATGTGATTATTAATTACAAGCTACGCAACTAGACAAGAAAGCCTAGAAATACCTTGAGGAATTATGAATTTCTAAAAAGATCAAATAGAATAGAAATAAATTTCACCACAATTTCACACCTACTACTATAATACAGTAGAAAGTGAAAGTGGGCTGTTATAAATACAAATAGCCTATAATATTTGTATTAAAATTTAATGGAAATTTTACAAGGGCATAAAACTCATTCACATTTACATAATCATATATTCTATGAGTATGATACTTAAAATAATATCAACTATAAAATAAATTTCTATCTTCATTTAAAAGTAAAATGTGAATCCTAGCAGAGATAACAAATTAGAATACCTTTATTAATGTCAATGGCATATTTAGGGTTCTCAAAAAGTATCCGGTTGATCGCATGAACAGATTTTTATAAAATATCACATTTAATCGGAAGCATGGAGAGGATGAAATGCGAATACTGGATTTGGGTTCGGATTCCACAAAAATTATCCGACATTGTCGAATGGTGGTAGGAAAGTAGGAGATAATTTCACCTACACTATTAGAAAAATGGCCCAAATCAGGATGGTCCAAAAGAATGAAATCTAAAATGAAATCATCTTCATAATATTTAATCCCCAAAGAAAAAATATCTCTTTTAGGGGTCGGCGAAATTAATTTTTTGCGACAGTAAGAAATAGAACAGGCCCATCGCACGGTCTGAAGCCTGTTGAAAATATAGAAGGAAGGGACAGACATGTAAAGAATAAGACTGCCAGTCATAGCTCGGGTAGCTCGTGGTCGCCATCCACGTACCCACAAGATGTGGGTCCCTGAGCAATAAATTATTAACACTAAGTTATTTGTTTCAATTTTATTTTATTGACTTAATACGTATTTCGACACTGTGTGTGTCATCTTCAGAAGTTTACAAATGACTCAACAAATGACTATGGTCAGTCATTTGTAAACTTCTGAAGATGACACACAGTGTCGAAATACGTATTAAGTCAATAAAATAAAATTGAAACAAATAACCTAGTTTATAATTTATATTTCCTATATGAATATGTTTCAACTAGTGCCAACGGTCGCCAGTATCAATTTAAAAAATATCTCAGGTTGTTTCTTGATGGTTATTATAATATGAGAATGTGCTTTTAGGCAGCCAAGGTAAGAAATAAAAGTTTTGTATTTTGTAGACGTTCCCACTCAAAATCAGATCAAAATTGATGTTAAAATGTCAGGTTAGTTGAAATTTTAATATCAATTGTCCTAATGCGATCGGCACTCAAAACTTCGACAAAATATAGACTTTTATTTCTAACCTTGGCACTGCATATACCACATCCTCATTTATTAAAAATATCTCAACACTAACCGGCAAGAAAAAAAGAGTTTACAGATAGTCATGAACTGTAGTTTATGCTCTACTGCGAAAATAGAAAATAACCAAATCTCTTTAAAGTCCAGAGTGAAAGCCTAATAAAAACTATATCTCGAACTTACTAAATAGGTTTCAGTCTAGTTTGAGGTGCTTCAAGTGAAAAAATAAGAAAGTCGTTGCCAATTCTGAAGAGTTTGGTCGACTAATCCCCAATTTATAAGTAAATGATAAATAAGTTAACCGCAATTCGCAGTGACCCGTGGATCATGAAACATCAATCAAGTCACTATTCCAAGTGACAGTAGCTATACGGAATTTAAAATTTCAGAGGAAAAAAATAGAAACTCTTCATTTGACTTTCAAAAGATGAATATTTTGTCGAACTTATAAAACCACTACCCCAGAAGAAGCGTTATATATACTACTATTTTTTGATTGCATTCAGTATAAGATGAATTTTAGGAATATTTTTGTTAAACATTTCAATGTAAGACTTAAAAATAAAAAGCTTGATTAGTCACTGAGAACAAAAGACTGTCAAATGCCCTTCCTCTTTAAAGAGAATAAATGTTATTTTATCTTTTTAAGATAAAAAAAGTAATTATTCCTCATAATGCTTATAGGAAAGAGGAAACAAAGTAATTAGTGATCGTCAACAGGTGAGGCAATTAGTCGACAGAGAAGTGATTTGCTCAAATTCCAAATTTAGACAGAAAACGACTTTCCCATTTGGCAGCTTTCGCTTTCGCTCTCGATCTCAACACCAGAGGCTCCAGAGCCCAGCTTCTCAGATCTCACTCTCGAATTCCAATCAGCTAGCACCACATGAGATTGGAAATCCTTTGTCATTCGGTCAAAGGTTCCTATTAATTGGCCTCTTGAGTTTCGTAAGACATTGGTTCATCTTTTTTTTATTAATTTTTTATAATATTTTAACCTTGGAACGGAATAATTATCAGAGTTTTTTTTTTCATTAATATCTTATCCTGGATGACCTTAACATCCAAAATGAAAAATTTTATCATTTTTAATGGATTCTCGATTTATTTAATTTAACTTAAGACGATAATGAAATACGGAAGCCAATAAAAAAAAAAATCGATCAAAAATAGGTGACAAGAGAAGCTTTCACTTTTCACCATTCAAATCTAATTATAATTATTCAGTATTTGCTTTGGAAAAGGGGAAGTTTTTGTAATTTTTATATTATCGCTGCTTCTAAAAAAGCACGTGTTTTGTTATTCAAACTTAAAATTTGTATTAGAAGTTTTAAGACAGATAAACCTGCATTGTTCTTTCTATTTTTTTTTTTTTTTTTTTTTTTTTAGAAGAAGAAATAAATGATAGAGACTTAAATAAAGATAAACTAAAGAAAAAAACATGTATGTTGATTGGATAATTCTTCATTCCTCGCCTTTAAATTACTAAGGAAGTTTTAATCTGTCCTCGCCTTTTTCCCGTGATGCGGGGTCGGCGGACCTCACTTTTTCTCTCCAACCCTATCATGCGTTTTTGCGACCGGAAGAAATAGGACAGGCCGGGCCGTCACACGGTCTAACGCCTGTTGAAAAGAGGAAGGAAGAGAAAGACAACAATGCGCTGAAGGACTGCCTGTTCCAGCTCGGGCAGCTTGTGGTCGCAATCCACGTAGCCCATGAGCAAAAAGTAAGTAGCCTATAGGCCACATTTATATTATTTATTTATTAAAAATATAAATACTGTACAACGCTTATTCTGCATAGAACTTGAAAAAACGACTGCAGAAGCAGTCGAAACGTTGTTCAGTATTTATTTATATTTTTAATAAATAATTTTTACAAATGTTCTATTGCTTCTAATGCTCTATTATTAAAAACTCCCAAAATAATAATAATAATACAAACCACAAAAGCTTTAATAAACAGTAAAAATATGTTGTTTAGAATTTTAATATATACTAGCCGCGCCGCCCGCCTTCGGCGGGCTTCGCGTCTAGCCAGGGGGGCTATGCCCTCCTGGACCCCCCAGCCGCTGGCTCGGGCCCGCCTGCGGCGGACCCTCGCCTTTCTTAAATATGAGAAACGGGCTGGCGTCTAGACAGGGGGGCTACGCCCCCCTGGACCCCCCAGCCGCTGGCTCGGGCCCGCCTGCGGCGGACCCTCGCCTTTTCTTAATTATAAAAAGAAAATTATTATTACTACGTATTCCAATCCACTGCCTGCTTGAGGATTTGTTTACATTCATGGAATACACAAATGAAAAGAATACAAAAATATTCCTCTGTACATTTCCTATGGGAGAAATCGTAACTTTAGGAATTAATAACTCAAAAAGTTATAGGAATTTCGGGACCCGAGTATTTTTCCGGGACTCTCCATAACCTCCTCTATAAGACTGCAAAATCTCGTTTCGAAATTCCAACGGGAAGTTGGTCAAACAGAGCGTGACAGACGGACAGACAGACAGACGGACAGACAGACAGACGGACACTCCGCAATTATTATATATAGAAGATATTTTTACATTAATTAAAAATTTAAAAAAATATTCCTTTCAATATTTATTTTCGGTATTTGGTCATGTAATTTTCTTTGCCTTTGGAGAGGGTTTCCTCTAGGGTCCGACCGAAACAAGATTTTCAGCCGAAACCGAAACCGAAACCGAATATTCGGCCTCAACCTTAGTTTCGGCCGAAACCGTAACCGAAACCGAAACTTGTATTTCCTATAAAATTTTTTTTTCATTTTACCTTTTTTTTTTTTGAATTTTTTTTCCCTCCCGTGAAAATCATTTTACCTTTTTTTTTAGGGAGACTAAAATTTTTTTTCCCTCAATAGGCCAGTCAATATCGACATTTAAATCGCAAAACGTAAAGTATTCCTGCATTTTTGGTATGTTATTTGGACCCCTTGGGGGAGTGCGAAACCACATTTTGCAATTAAAAAAAAGTTGTGCTTCCCGCGTAGTACGAGAAAAACTGCGTAATTTTCGCACTTTTTTCAGTTTTTGCAGTTTAATTCAAAAACTATGAGCTTTTTGACATTTGTTGCTTATAGCATTTTCAAAGTATATTAAATTTGAAACAATTCAAGCCAATTTGCAGCTCCGTATCTCTAATAGTTTTTGAGATATGATAATTGAAAAATGTACAAGATTTTCACAAATGTTACAATTTTCAGTTTTGCTTATGTTTAAAGCCGAATATCGGCTTAACCGCTCAAGTTTAGAGAAAAGTTGTGATAAATTGAGTTTTAGCACATTTAATTACCTTTCATTTAAGCGCAGTACGGGGTCAGTAACCCTTGTAGTTTTCTTGTAATCGTAAAAAAACAAAAATTGCAGTAATAGTCGAGTCAAATTTCACATTAAATTCGCAAACCCCCAAGTAACGCTACATTTTTGGTATGTTATTTGGACCCCTTAGGAGAGTGTGAAACCACATTTTGCAATCAAAAAAAAATTGTGCTACCTGCATAATACGAGAAAAATTTCAAAATTTTCGGACATTTTTCAGTTTTTGCTGTTTAATTAAAAAAATATGGGCTTTTGACATTAGTTGTTATTATCATTTTTAAAGTGCATTAAATTTCAAACAATTGAAGCCAAACCACACCTTCGTAAGTTTAATAGTTTTTGAGATATGATACAATTTCATGTAGGGCTATTTAAAACTTGTATTATTGGAATTTTTGTTTTTTAAGTTTATAGGAGAACTATAAGAGCTAATGACCCCGTTTTGCGCTTAAATGAAAGGTAATTAAATGTGCTAAAACTCAATTTATCACAACTTTTCTCTTAGCATGAGCCGTTATGTCGATATTGGGCTTAAAACACAACAGAAATTTTAGAATTTTTAATTTTATTTATGTTTAAAGCCCAATATCGACATAACGGCTCATGCTAAGAGAAAAGTTGTGATAAATTGAGTTTTAGCACATTTAATTACCTTTCATTTAAGCGCAAAACGGGGTCATTAGCTCTTATAGTTCTCCTATAAACTTAAAAAACAAAAATTCCAATAATACAAGTTTTAAATAGCCCTACATGAAATTACATCATATCTCAAAAACTATTAAACTTACGAAGGTGTGGTTTGGCTTCAATTGTTTGAAATTTAATGCACTTTAAAAATGATAATAACAACTAATGTCAAAAGCCCATATTTTTTTAATTAAACTGCAAAAACTGAAAAATGTCCGAAAATTTTGAAATTTTTCTCGTATTACTCAGGTGGCACAACTTTTTTTTTGATTGCCAAATGTGGTTTCACACTCTCCTAAGGGGTCAAAATAACATACCAAAAATGCAGCGTTATTTCGCATTTGCGAATTTAATGTGAAATTTGACTGGACTACAAGTGCAAATTATTTGACCTTTTTTTTTTTTTTGCATGCGAGTCTCATCCCATTTTTTCAGACTCTGGTTTCGGCCGGCCGAAAGGTTCGGCCACTTTTTGGCCGAAACCGAAACTACGGCCGAAACCATGATTTTTGGCCGAAACTGGCCGAAACCGTAACCGAAACCGAATATTCGGTCGGTTCCTAGTTTCCTCTGAATGCGTTTTTAATTTAAAGTAATGGAAAAACGAAATTTTTTGTTAATAGGCTTAAAAAAGCTTTTACAGTTATGTCATTTAGTTGTAAGACATTTTGTGATTGTATCTGATTTTGTAGCCAATTTTGAATGAATAGGCCACACGTTCGTTGTATCTTATATATACAAATATTCTATAGTATATACTCGAAAATAAAAGCTTTGGATTTTTTGTTTGTAACAAATACGAGTTTATTATGTTTAGAGATGTCATCATATTAAATATATTCTGAATTAATTATAGAAAATGGAAATATTAGTATTTATTAGTAAAATTGTCTCTGTTATATAATAAAAAAAAAAAAAAAACATAAATCAAAAATCCTTGAAAAAATACGTAGTATCACTATATTTTCCTTAAAAGAAAAAATTTAAATGAATTGTTTGCAGAGGTTTTACAGGATTATTTATTTGATAAAAAAAAAATATAAACCATTTGAAAAAAAAAATTTTAAATTTGGAAAAAATATCCATATTTAAAGATTTTGATTTATGAATGAATAATAATTATGCTTATATAATGTATTCACGTGGACTATTAATTAAAGGGTTAGCTTTAAAAGAGTTAATATGAGCTATAAAAGAAGCCATGTTATTCTTTTAATTATTAATCGGTCCTAATTGGGAATTGGACAGAATGATGAAAACAAGGTCACTCGTGTTCAAGACCCGAACCGAGACTTTTTGACAGATCAAGGATCATCTAACAAAGCGGGGAGAATTCTTAAAATCATTATCAAATAACTTTCTAAACGATGTGTTGTTATTTGACCTTCTCACTTGAAATAGTACTCGAAAAGTGAGTGCTTCCCAGGCCAACATCCCCTCCTTTCCTCTCTCCTCTCTCCACAGTCAAATCGAGTTCACTTTTCAATTGGTTTATTTTACTAATTTAAAACGGTTTTGGTTTACGTCAATCAGAGTTGCTAACACTTTCACTGAATACACACGGCCATTCATGAATTTATTTCATTTACCTATTCATACTCTACTTCAAGAATTAGAAGTAGAAAAAATTTATAAATAAACGATAATAATAAAAATTTTCAAAATATCTTTAAGGTGCGCGTCTCGGGGTGCTAATTTTGGGAGTTTCGAGCGGCCACAATTTTGAAGCTATCGACCTCAAATTTTTTTTAAATTAAAGCTATTTAAAATTAATTTTTTGCCTTTAATTAATTAGCTGGAAGCTCTAGAATGAAATGGGAAAAATCCCTTATATTCCTATGGGGAAAACTAACGCCATCTCTTGCCACCTCGAGTGTTCTAACCGTTTTTCGAGACGCGCTCCTTAAAAAAATTCGATGTTGCTTGTGTCGTCTAAATGCCGCTGGTATTTTAATGTGACAACGTCTATTTCCTGATTTCGAACGAATTTTTTTTTAAATTAATTTTAGAGTTAATTAATCGGGATTTTTTTATATATTCTATTAGAGTTTTTCTTTCTGCACAAATTGACATCACATTTAGACATCTGATTAGCCGTTCGGAATCTACAGTGGTTTAAACTTGTAAATTAGAATTTCCCGCCGAGCGCTCTTCGCGATAAAATGGTGTCATATCTAAAAAAAAAAAAAAAAAATGGTTCGGGGGTTATGAACCAATCTTTCTAAAAATATATTTAGATTTAATGTAGCTTTTATGGTCAAATAGATGTGCATTACGCAAATTGGCAATTTTTCGATAAAAAATTTCTAGTCGATAAAGAATACGAAAGCCTAAAAAATGAGATTTTTTGAGAAAAAAAATGATTTTAGAATTAATTATTAATGAAAATTTTTCTTTGAGAGCGCGGAGACTTTTGGGGCTCAAGTGAAAAAGAAAAAATTTAATGAGAGGCTCCTCGGGGCTCAGATGAAAACGGGAATATTTATATTAAAAAAAAAAATTAATGAAAATTTGTCTTTGATAGGGCCCGGGCCTCTCAAGGCTCTGGTATATCCAGTAGTTAAAAAATATTTTTGTGTATGGGAGGAGGGGGATATTTAAAAATGAGAGGGAAAAAAATTCTATACACAAAAAATTATACACACGCCCCTGACTTATATATACCGGCACATAGATATGTACACAAAATATATATAGGCCCGCTCATTTAGTGACGCCCCAGGCACCCAACTTTCTCGGTACTCCCCTGTAGATTAGCAATAATAATAATTATTATTATTATTACTATTATAATCGTTGTTAAAAATGAAAAATTATTGTATGTAGACTATCGGTAAGCTGTACACCCATGTATAATAGTATGAGAAATGGAAAAAGAGGAAATATATTTCTTTTGCGCTATTCTTTTTCTCTTTCACTCAATTAAAAACAGGATAACAGCAAACTTGAACTTGATAGTTATTTATTAAATAATTCCACTGTTTATCACGCCTTTCATCAATAAAAAACATTTCAAAGGCCAAGGCACTGGCTATTTGTTTATAGTGTATTTCCGTTGTGTAGGCCAGATTTAATCTATCATTTATTTTTTAATAAACTTTTGCTGAGATTTTTTCAGGTAATATATTACCTGTAGAATCAATTTTGTAAAAATTGTCAAATTAAATTATAATATACGTACTTGACGAAAATTAGATTAAGAAGTTAACAAAACTACCTTAGAGAAACTAATAATTTTAACAATTTTTAATTTTATTTAATTAAAATCTACCTGGATCTGGGACCATATTGACTTAGACAAAAATTTATTAAAATGCTTTTTTTTATAGTTCATGAAAGGAAAATTTCTAGTCGATAAAGAATATGAAGTATTATTATAACTTTTAACAAATACTGAAGAAGGTATCGAATCGCGATCGAAACTAGAAAATTCTTCTAATTTTACTTTACTATAACTGCTGTGCTATCTACTTTTCTACAAATTTTTCAAGCATGGTCGATTATTTAAATCTTGCTTTAGAAATAAATAAAACGATTCAAATTTGTATCAAATAAGTTATTTTCAAAACTTAATGAACTTTTAGAGAAAACTCTGATCTAAAGTTTAACTACTGACTCATTAAGTCAAAAAAATTTTAGAAAAGATATTCATCAAGGTAATACAAAAGTATCGAAAATCTCGTAGGCCTATTATCCTTATAAATAATAAAATTCCCTTAAGTAAGTCATGATTTGAGACATTTTCGTCAAAAAATAGTCTGAAATAAAAAAAAAATTTATTCAATTTTTCTGGGCAAATAAATCTATCTTCCCCTTTTTAAAGTCCATGGCCATCTTATTCTTTTTTACATTTTTTATACTCTTTAAATATTAAATAACTTCTAAAAAAATAATCAAATTATTATCAAAAATTTTTTCATTTAGATTCGTTAATAAATTTAAGTGGAGATTATGGAAAAAATTAATTTTTTTTTATTTTATCAAATTTACTGACTGTTTACTCAATTTTGAAAAAAAATCATGTTATTGCAAAATCTTTTAAGAAATTTTATCAGTAATGTTTTTTTCCAACATAGAAAAATAATTTTCGAATCGATGTAAAGATAAAAATTGTCTATATATTTTTATAGTTTTCAAGGTTATATGATTGCTTGACAAGAGAAAAAAAAGTCTGTAATAATCGAAAAAATGTTTTTGATCTTTTGTCTAAATTAACAAAGATTAATATATTATTAATGACTTGATAAAGAAATTATTTTTAAATTTCAGGGTCAACGAGCTGAGTGAAATGATCTATGGAAACAATTTAAAAGAAATTCAACTATGATATGATTATTAAATTTTAAACATATTATTATTGTAAGCGAGGGGAATAGCTGAATCCATATGTAGCAGGATAAATAAAAGGCCAACCAGCTATGATTATTTCTTTATTGTATTCACAGCGACCCACAGCGAAGTTTCGGTCGACTATAAAACCATCTTCATGGCTAGGGTTCCGTCAATAAAAACCCTCTTATGTTCTTTAATAGACATTTTATAAAATTAAATAACGATCTATCAGGTATATTAATTACATTCAGTGTCCAGTCTGATGGTTCGTTATTTAATTTTATAAAATGACTATTAAAGAACATAAGGGGGTTTTTTATTGATTGAAGTCTAGCCATGAAGATGGTCGCATAGTCGACCGAAATGTCGCTGTGGGTTTGAATACAATAAAGAAATTAATCATTGCTGCTTGGCCTTTTATTTGTCCTGCTACATTATTATTATTATTATTTAAAAAATTCAATTCCTTTATTTTCTCATAAGATTCTGTGTAGCCTATTTCAATTTTGAACAGGAATGAAAGTTAGAAGAAAATTGCAGCGAGGATTTTTTCTTCATATATTTAACAGCTGACGTTTCGGCTTTGTTAAAGCCATCAACAGCTCCGAGGATGGATTTAACCAAAGCCGAAACGTCAGCTGTTAAGGATATATTTTTTAAAGAAAAAATCCTTTATTTTTCTTCTAACTTTTATTCCTGATCAAAATTCCACCAGCCATTAAAACACCCTTATAATATTTCAATTTTATATTTCAGATCCATTTTCCAGCCATTCATCCCATAGACGAAATAAAATCTGGACTTTAAACAATCGAGCTCATATCACAAAAAACTCTAGTAGGCTAATCAAAATATACCGGATAATCAAATACTATAATGAAAGCACATGAAAATAACTATAATACAACTAAGGAAATTAATCGGAAAGTTTTTTTCTTCTTACTGTTGATTTCTTTGTGAATTAAGTCAAATTTTATAAGTAAACTGTCATATTAAAGAATAGAAAAAAAGTGAATTTAACTATAGATACAATTATTTGAAATAAATAGTGAAGGAGCCTAAATGGCCTCAGATTCAGAAAAAGACCTTAAACAAATTAAAAAACTATCAAGTCTAATCTCAACAGGCATCTTCTCAGTTCCCGCAGTTGAGTTCCCCTTCTATACTTCTCCTTTTTACTTTTTTTTTAAATTTCTTTCTGGCTGCATGTGACCACTGGTCATTATAGGTCTTCGGACCTTATGCCCCAATTCCAAAAAAAATCTCACATGTAAAATTTTAGGTTTTCCGAAATTTAATCCTGTTTTTCTATCAATCAATCAATCTAACTACTATTTTTTCATGTCAAGAGACATTTATATATAGACAGAATAAGTTCAAATTAAACTCTGTTTTGGATGAATTTTTTGTTATTTAAATAAAATTTTAAAATGTACAGATTGTGGGGCAATAAATTCTAAGTGGAGTGAATTCCTAGCTCTTAGATAATAAGAACCACCATAGGCAAAATAATTTTTTTTTATTTATGGAACCCAAGTCTGTTTAGACTTGGGATCGGCAATGCCTTAACCAAACTGACCGATGACACCTGTCTCAAGTGTCACGTGGTCTTATGCGTCAAGTCAAAGTCAAGGACAGCATGAGGAGCGTCCAGCTGACCTCAGCAACAACTCGTCTGCACACCTACAAGGGCATCGGCCCAATGTCAAAGCAATCTCGCCCTTTGGGTGCGACCACGCTTAAGCAACAACTATTTATACGTTTTTTATTCAAAGACGTAGGAGAGAAGAAGATACGACCTTGAAAATCGAGGATTAAAGTCTTAAGAAATCTCAAGAAACATGCTTGAGAGGACATATGAGTCTAAAGAAGAGAGAAAATTTGCTTCTATAAATGAAATATTCTATTAAAATGTTATGAACATTTGATGTTAACAATTTATTTTTCATTATAATCACACCACAGACATGCAGCACTTCTTTCTTTCTGCCTGATTATTCCCGAGATGCGGGGTCGGCGGGAATTTTTCATTCATGGGTTTTTGCGACTGGGAAGGGTAGAACAGGCCGGACCGTCCACGGTCTGTCGCCTGTTGAAAATATAGAAGAGAAGAGATGTATGAGCCATACAGCAATAAAATTTCAACATAAAATTTTCATAACACTAATATAAATATGCATTTCCTAAAGGAGCCAAGACTTCTTCTGACTGAGGAAGACCAGCGACAGAGCGGTCGAAACCATTAGGTTTGAGGGGCTGAACATTAATAAAATATTTTGTTTTATGATATCAGCCGAATTGAATGGTCAAGGTTCAATTAAACTCCCAGACCCTAAGACGTTTCGGCCTGAATTTATTTGGCTCTCTGCAGTTATTGGAAATAATATCCATATTCCAATAACTGAAGATAGCTTTCAGGTCGAAACGTCTTATCCTGGGAATTTAATTGAACGATGAGCATTCGAATTTGAATGATAACTCATCCTCCATTATAATTACAGCCACAACTTCAAGCAAATATTTTGTTTTATTTATCGGACTGAAAAGGCCTTTTTGCATCACCTTGGCAATAATAGTTATAGTGTCAAATAACAAAAAAATCAGCTTAAATATTGTATATACCAATACAATATTAAAGAAAGAAAAAAGTTTTATCTCCTATCCACACGGTTACTAACTGATAAAATTAAATCTACATAAGTAAGATTGAAGTCGGCGAATTGATTAGATGATTGTGAGCGAATAAGCCAGTGAACTTGGGAATCCTAAGATAACGGGGTTAATGTTCAAATCCAGTTTACGACAAAAAATTATAGAATTTTATCATTGAACGTTTATCGTAGGAGCTAGAGTCAAATAAAATAGATTTTTACAATTAACCCTATAAAGGATTAATTTATAAAAAAAACTATTAAAAATTAAAATTAATTTTAAAATAAATAAAAAATTAAAATAATTAATTAAAGTTAATTAATGATAATTTTTTTAATTTAAAAAATTTCTAATTACCGAACTTTGAGTCTTAAGCCCCTCTCACGAGCCGAGCCGAGCCAAAAATAAAATAAAATCCTTTATTTGAGGAACGAGCCCAATCCGTGAGAGCCCACACACGTGCTGATCTGCTCCCAAGCCGAGCCGGACAGAAGGCCCAGACGGATCTGTCCCGGCTCTGCGCGGCTCGGCTCGTGAGAGACCACACACAAGCGAATTTGGCTTGATGGCGAGCCGAGCCGGGCTCGCGTACTTAAGTTTGGCTTTAGCGAATTAAATACGATCTGAGCTTTTAATTAACCATAGACCTATGATTAGCTACTGATGCAACCCGTCCGAAATAGTCCGGTCTGATCAGACTGGTGGGAGTCAAGCTTTAGATGAATAATCAAATTTTGAATTTCATAATAGTTTGGCACGATGGTCACAGGTTAGTTATCCAAAAATAAGTAAAAAAAAGGAAAAATTCATTTTATTATAGCAAGTTCAAACATTTTTCTTGATATTGGACAATTTCCAACGAGGTGTGTAACAGCCAAAAGAGCAATCAATTAATTTTTAAAAAAATGACTGACTTGTGAGTTATGAATACAATCGCAAGTTTGAATGAATACTGTGTTGCTTTTTAAGTTGTGACTGTGATGCGATTATAATGGAGAGAGGAGATATCAGCAAAAGTGGAATGCTCTAGGTTCAATAAAACTCCCAGAATAAGACGTTTCGGGTGGCCATCTTCAGTTATTGGGAATTATACAGATAATGCAAGTTTACATGTGATTGAGCCAAGATTTGTCAATAATAAAATTTATTCATCCATACAAAATTATATGGCTCCTGTGCCCAAGATCAGACATAAAAAAAAATCTCTGATCTTGGGTACAGGAGCCATATAATTTTGTATGGATGAATACACTTTATTATTGACAAATCTTGGGTCAATCACATGTGCACTTGCATGTGTATAATTCCCAATAACTGAAAATCGCCAAATAAATTCAGGACGAAACGTCTTATTCTGGGAGTTTTATTGAACCTAGAGATTTACAATTTGGCTGATATCTCCGTCTCTCCATTTTATATGAATACTGTTTGTGAGTTGTATTTAAATTTCTAAAGTTTATATTTATTTTATTATTATTTTTTTTTTTTCAAATTTTCGAGACCCATCCTAAATATGTTTTGTTAAATTTGTCATTTTACGTTTAATTACTGTTTCAAAAGAAAATATATTATTATATTCAATGACTAGTATTTTACTTATATAAGCTAGGATGTTCGTGACCTTGACCTTGAGGGCAAAAGACTGACAAAGAGATCACTCTAATTGAACAAAAAAAGTAAAGTGGTGGTCATATCACCTCCACTTTAAAAGAACATGAGAAAACGATAAGTGGACAAAAGCAAAATACATTTGCAAAACAGAATTCCTTTATCGAAATTTTCACTGTTTTGATGAAAATATTCTGTTATCAAACACCTCGTCATGATGTTTTCACGTGCATTTATCGGAAAACGTTTAGCTATTAATTTATATTGAAAATAAGAGATTATCATATCAGTTTCATTTCCCTTTCAGAAAATGATTAATAATTTCAATGTTTTAAAAATAATTTTAATAGAAAAATAGTCAGGATGGTTATCTTATATAATGAGGAATTAAATGTAAAATTATTTAAAACTTTAAACATAAAAAATTGAAAAATGTATAAATTCAAATTAGGAAACCAGCCTGCATTGATAAGTCCCCTTCTCTAAAAGGACATGGGACTTAGTTTAGATAAAATGTGTAGAATTATTTAACTTCTCTGTTGCTATGTAGAAGATCTATAAATATACAGAAATAGAGAAACAGCTGGGTTTGAGATGTGTGTCTCCGTGCAGTTCAATCAATAAAAGAAATTTAACCTATTCATACAGTATTATATATTTTACTATAGGCAATAGCCTACTAAAAATAAGTGGTCATTAGGAAATCGGTATTTTCAAAAAGTTTTAGTAATTTGATCTTCCAGGCTAAATTCAGAAAAAATTCTAACTAGGCCTACCTAAAAGTTGGCTTTCAAGTGTCCCTTCTAAAAGTGATTTTAATCGATCAATTGATTGATGATGATTTTGAAATTAAATTCATTGATTTACTTTTTGCTCCTGAGTGATAAAATTATTATTATTATTAAAATTATATTTATTGATCAATAAGTACTTGTGAAAAGTGCTAGAAGTTAGTACTCAAAGTAAAAAAATATATAGGTTATATTTTAGATCATATAAAACAACAAATAACTGAATTTTTAAATTTAATAACTGAAAAAGTTAGAGGAATTTCGGGACAAAAATAATTTTCCAGTAATCCCTAGAAGACCCGCTTTAAACATATAAAATTTCGTTTCGAAAATCCACCTGGAAGTTGTCTAAAGAGAACTTGACAGACAAACGAACAGCAATTAATTTAAAATTTGAATTTTGCGGCTTTTTGAACTAAAACGAAAAATTTAGTATTACTATTGTAAAGAAAGTCCAAGATTGGCTACAAATCATTTGAAATAAATAAGGATGTGGTCTAAATGGCCTTAGCCAAGAAATAACAAATTGAAAAAAAAAAGTTCAAGATTAAAAAGTATGCTCAATGGACAAGCAAGGTTAAATAATTTTAATTTTACTTAGTTTAAAAATAAAAATTTTAAAGTAAAGATACTTTTCGATTTTGTAAGTCTTATATTTGTTCTCAAAACATTTATTTGAAATTTCCACATCTGAGGATTTTCCTTGAACGACATCAATGTTTTCATATCTCAAGAGAAAATAAATGAATCGGAGAGATTTCAAGGACATTCTTTCCAGAAAATAAAATTTCATTTGAATAACAAATTAACAACTAAATTCAGAAGAAATCCTATCTACCTAAGACTTACAAGTGTCCATTCTAAAAGTGAATTTAATCGATTGAAAGAAAATTCTTAATTGATATGATGTTCTCTACTGAGTGATCTCAATGATAAAAATTATCATTATTATTATTAAGTGTTTTGAAAACAACGGCCTTATTATAGGCTGAATAAAAATTACACTGGCAGAAACGAAAAAATAAAATGGTCTTTGAGCTCATCTTTAGGTGGCGTGAATAGGGATGTGGTTAAGAAAAAAAAAGTATCGATACTTGTACTTGGCGTCGTATCGAAAGAAAAATCTCGATACCAGTAAAGTATCAGAAGAAAAGTATCATACCAATAAGTATCGAGTATTTTATTAAGTATGAGTATTTTTTTCTTTTCTTTTTTTTTTAAGAATTTTCGGCATCTTAGGCTCCTGACACAATAAAAGGGCACTCTGGAAGATCAGTGCGATAAAATATTTTATATTACGATTATAACTTTTGCTGGATCATATTCATATAGAAGGAACCAGCAGCTAAATATTTTATATGTAAGCCACTTTATTCAGAAGGGGAGTATACGGCCTTCTCCTCACCGATATGAAAGAAATTTTTTTATGTGTAGTACCTACTTAATAAAAAACAAATTCTATTAAAGCGAGAGAATGCTTCTCAAGGGTTCGTCTAAAAAATTGTTAAAGATTTGCCAGCATATCTTAAGCCAGTGCGAAGAAATATTTCTAAAAGCCTTGGTGAATAACTTAATAGTGTTCTTCTACTACACTGCCTCTACATACTAGCATTAATTGTAAAAAAAAATATATAAAGACCGAAAATAAACCAAAGAAATTAGTATAGAATGCATTTTTACTTTTTTTATTCTTACAACAAACGTTACATATTAAAAAAACTGGTGTTCTGTGCTTGTCACACCAGATTTTTTGTGTCGACATGTATTTAGTTTCCGACAGTACGATACATTCGATTTTCAAGTTGTAAAATTTATAAACATGGGAATATTTGCTACCATGGTAACCATTTCTCCTAAATTTCCTATGAAGTACAAAGGTAAAGTGATCTTCAGAAGATTTCAATGGCAAAATGAGAATATACATTTTAAAGAGCATCTAAAAAATTGATTGAAATTGAAAATTGAATGATTGATTGAAAAATTGATTTTTGAATTTTAATCAAAATTGTTGCAGCAAATTTTGAGAAAATCGAAAAAAACTGAAAAAGCAGTAAAGTACTAGTACTCTTTGGCCGATTTTGATTAACAGCTTATTTTCACGCCCTAGAGGGGTGTCTAACTTAAATATAAAATGCCAACCTCGAAGCTCAATTTCTTCATGCTTAAAATTGAACACAGACAGACAGACATACACACACAGACAGACCATGACGCGAAAACGACTTTTTTCGATTTATGGGACCTCAAAACGTGTATATCCATCAAAATCTCGACAATGAATTTTTGACATAAATCAAATACTTTCTCTCTCTATATATATTATAAAATATATAAAGGTAAGAGAAAGTAAAAATTGTAATAATAATTATAATCTGCAAGATGCAGGATGATATTGATAATAAAAACAATGAAAACAATAGAAATATGTTTCTTCGCAACAGCTTAAGACATGCTAGCAAATCTTTAACATTTTTACTTTCTCTTACCTTTATATATGTTAATATATATAGAGAGAAAGTATTGGATTCATGTCAAAAATTCGATGTCGAGATTTTGATGGATACATACGTTTTGAATAAAATAAAGTGGTTTTCGCGAAGGGTCGCGGGTTCGGATCCCAGGCAGTTCGATGATTTTATTTCAGCCATTTGGATACCAAACGAATATATTTAATAAATTGTTTTTGTACCCCCTCCTCCTGACAGTTTGGCCTCCAAACAATTATTATCGAATAAATTCTAATAAGAAAATTCTCTTTATTCTTTAAATAAGAAAATAAATAAAAAGTGAAATTTTATTATGAAATTATTAATGTAAAAGTAAAACTAATAAAGTTGAAATCCTATAGTGCTTGCCCTAGTAATAATAAGAATTGGATGAAATCGAGAGTTGATATCCATTAAATTTAATTAACAATAATGCGATTATGTATTGCTGAGACGAGGATACTTGCTAATTATAAAGCTTTATAATTGATTTGTCCCAAATGGTTAAGGCCCTTTTTCGAAAGTGGGTCATTCAAGTGATCACCATGAAA
This sequence comes from Euborellia annulipes, assembly GCA_023213315.1. Taxonomy (NCBI): domain Eukaryota; kingdom Metazoa; phylum Arthropoda; class Insecta; order Dermaptera; family Anisolabididae; genus Euborellia; species Euborellia annulipes. The sequence continues at coordinate 4,020 of JAKCPI010011913.1, read as the reverse complement.
CCACCGACAATCACAATACATAAGAGACATCGAAAAACTTTCTTTTTTTTATTATTATTTTCGGGCACACCCTCCATTTCGAGGGCTAATGATTAACTTAAAATGAGAGAGTTGGCCTAAAAGGAGGGAAAACATAACCTTGACCAGGCTTAAACCCTTTAAGTGGGCTCCGAAGGTCGCCTGACAATCGAAGGGCTCGAAAGTGAAAATACCAATAAAAATAAAAAGAAAACCTGCCGGCAAATTGTGCCAAAATGGTTTGGTTCGGCTAAAAGTGTTTGATTAGATATATGCTATAGGACAGCAAATAAATTCTTGGAAACGAACTTAGGACAAAGAATCATTTCAAGGGCACTGGGACTAAGTAAGCAGCTCTAAAAGAAACGCATCTGGACGAACATCTAATGAATACAAAACACGCTGACAGGAAAGCCATAACAGGACAATTTATTATTATTAATTTTTTAATAAATTCATATCATTTACATGTATGTATATTCTCTCATTTCCAATAAAGGTAACTTAAAGCATGTAATTAGCATATTATCAAGAAAAAGTCAAAGTACCTAAAAAGTAAGAAAAAATAAGCAAAGAAGTTGCAAAGTTTTTTTAAACAAAACCAACTTTGGAATGATAGACAGGAAGAGAGGATGTCAGCCAAAAGAAGTGCCTCTATCGAATAAAAATCTCAATTCAGAAGACGTTTCGGTTTAAATCAAATAAATTCATCATCAGTTCTTAAGAGATTATTGGCAATCTCAAGGTGTACACCATTGAGATGAAGATAGAGTTGTTATATATACTGGTAAACATATACAAAATTATATAAAAATACAATATTTGCATATCCGATGTCATATGCTCATCAGTTAACACGGCCCAAACAAAGTCCCAAATGTAGGCCTATATCAACATACATACATTTGAGGCCGTGTTAACTGATGAGCATATGACATCGGATATGCAAATATTGTATTATATAATTTTGTATATGTTTACCAGTATATATAACAACTCTATCTTCATCTCAATGGTGTACACCTTGAGATTGCCAAACTGATTATTCCTGCGTTAAAGGACTTTGAACTCTGGTAAAAAATTACAAGACAATAAGACACTAAGCCTAAGCCATCTCATCCTAGTAAAATTCTAATCAAATTTGGGCTAATAATTAAAAACATTATAGAAACTACAAATAATAAAACAATAGAAAGAAACCGATTAATAAATTTTTCTCCTGCTATATAAACCCGAAACGTCTTCTAAGTGAAGATTTTTATTCGATAGAGGCTCTTCTTTTGGCTGACATCCTCTCTTTCTGTCTATCATTCTAATCGTTGAACAGCCACTTCTCTTATCAAAAACTAACTTTGACATATACCAGGTGTGGTGAACTCAATTAATACACGGCCATTTCATGTAACTTAGAAAAAAACTAAATACTTATACGTCGACACAAAAAAACTGGAGCGACGAGCAGAGAACACAACTTTTAGTAAGGTAAAATCACACGAGATTTTTTTCATCCATCATAAAATATTAAGGAAATTTTTTAATTCTACTAACAAGTTACTAACATTTACTCATCATCTACGGTACATTAATTGTAACGAAATCGTAATTCCAATTTTTTCAGGGCTTTAAGTGTGAGTCCATTTACACTAAACCTACTTATTAAATGTGTTTTTGGCTAAAGAGAGCAACGATGGAGAGTTTAGAAAGAAATAAATGAAATAAGTGGACACCATGTTTTGGTAAATGAAGTTATCAAATTTTATCAATATCAGTACAATTCGTGAACAAAAAAAAAAGCGTGACAGTCGCACATCTGACAAACCAATCATCTTTTTGGATTTAAAGACTAGTAAATTATTAAAAATCGAAAATCAAAAATGTCGACGTTGGGAAAGGTTGGAGAGAGCGAAAAAATTTAAAAAATCAAATTTTTCTCTTATTTAAAAAAAAAAATTGCAGCTTCTGTATTATATAATATTTTTTTTTTTAATTTTAATATAAACAGATAAAACAATCACAACTCATTTCATGCATACGTATATACTCGGCTTGTGAGTCATTTTTCTCTCAGAATTAATGAAATGTTTGTTTTTTCAAAAGGAAAAAAAAAGATTAATTTTTTTTAATACTCAACGATTGAAAAATCTAATTAAATGAATAAATAGTCGGCTGGTCGAAATAAAAAACGCCCACCTGGAGCTGTTATAGCCATAGTTTGTAGCAGGGGCAGCAATAAAGCCAAGGAGTTGGCTCAAGACAAACAAACACACATAATCATAAATATACAAGAATACGCACGCATACAGAAAATGTGTATTTTAAACTTAAGGACAAGACAGTAGCTATCAAGGCTGAATACGCGTGAATTTTATATTCCTCAGTCTGATTTTTTTTTTATAAAAATTCCTTTTATTTTATTTGCTTCAAGACTATATTTTATTGATTAATGACAAAAGAAAGGAAAATTTTTTCTAAAGTTTTATCAAATTCAAAAATTCATTATTCAAAATTATTCGAAATTCAATTTAAAATCAGTGATGGAGCCAGGGAAACATGAAAATTAATTTACCAAAGTGTTTGTTGATGTATTGATAGAAGAGGCAAAATAAATGATACGATAGGGGTGGCTTTTGGGAAGCAATGGCGGTCGTAAGGATATAATAAGTATAATTGTGAAACGCCTCCGATAATAAGCCAAAACTTTTTGGATGTAAAATACTTACTAATGATTCCTGCTCGATCACCAAGTCATCTCAATTAACTGTTATCGATCTTCAGTCGGGGCTTTATTACTTCATAATGTCGAAAATTGAATACCCATCTGCAACAATAAATAATAAATTTAAATAAAATAAAATATTGTTCTTGGTAATTGTTGATATTTAAATAATTTGTTCCTAACCTATATTAATGTTACTGGTATTGTGGTATTTATAATAAATATAATAGGCCTACTATAATATTACTTTCTCTTACTTCTATATATGTTAATATATAAAGAGAGAAAGTATTGGTTTCATGTAAAAAATTCGATGTCCAGATTTTGATGGATATATACGTTTTGAGGTCCCCTGTGTCCAAAAAAGTGGTTTTCGCGACATGGTCTGTCTGTGTGTGCAATTTTAAGCATGAAGGGATTGAGCTATGAGGTTGAAATTTTATATTTAAGTTTTGTAGCCTCCTGGACCGTGAAAATAAGCTTTTAAACAAAATCGGCCAAAGAGTACTAATACTTTACTGATGTACTTTTTCAGTTTTTTTCGATTTTCTCAAAATTCGCTCCAACTATTCTTTTTTTTTTTTTATTCATAAATCTATTATTTTTTAGCTCTTTAAAATGTATATTCTCATTTTGCCATTGAAATCTTCTGAAGACCACTTTATTCTTTTTTTAAAAGATTCACACTTTTTTCTCATTCACACTCACACTCACACACACATTCACACAGTCTTTTCGGCAACTCAGGCCATTTAAGACTTTGACGATAACCGTTATAATTAATATATCAATTTGGGGTTCAGGGATTTCTATTTAAGTCATCTGGTATCCAAATGGCTTAAATAAAATCGTCGGACTGCCTGGGTCCGAACCTGCGACGTTTGGTAGACGAGTTTAGCACGCTACCTACTACGCCACACCCGGGGGCCACTTTATTCTTGTATTTCATAGGAAAGATAGGAGAAATGGTTGCCATGGTAACAAAATATAAGTATTTTCCCATACTTATAAATTTTACATCTGAATTCATATGTCCGGTCCATACTGTCGGGAACTAAATATATGTCGACATAAAAAATCTGGTGTGACAAGCACAGAACACAACTTTCGATTACCGAAGGTAAGAGAAAGTTGTGTGCTGTGCAGTCACACCAGATTTTTTTTCTTATGTATTGTAATGCAAGAGTTTCCACACTAAAATCAGGTAAAATAACATAATTAACAATTAAATAAGTGTCTTATAAGACAAGTGTTTTATATTTTTTTCGTTAATTAATTGTTCAATT